>VZTO01022276.1:5349-44325 GCA_013400615.1 Syrrhaptes paradoxus
TTCAGGAAACATTACGTTGTGCAACTAATATACAGACCCTTGTATGATGTCAGGATTGCTAGATGGCGGGAGGGGATTATCTCTATGAAGAAATTGAGCGTGTTGGTTACACAACTTGATTATGTAACAACTTTAAAACACAGCAAGATTAGAAGAGACGTTAACATCTGAAAGCACATCATTTTACCTTCAGTAATCTATTTTTTTTCTTCAAGAAAAAACCTGGAGGCAGAAAGTCTGCTGGGGTGCGCAGAAAGCTGTGTTGGTGAAATGACAGTTGTCCCACATCTTGGGGCTGGGAGCTGCAGCGCCGTGAGCTAGAAGCAGGCAGGATGGAAGTTGAGTGCTGTGCCTGAAGGGTATTGGACTCTTCTTCCCTGGAGTACTTTTCCAGATTGCAAAATGGGGAGCAGAAAGCAGCGAGTTTGATCACTTTGTAGGGAATTTTGTAGGAAGGATCAATATTTTGCAAACAAATTAACTGTCCAGCTTCTTGAAGCCTTTCCCTACTCTGCTTTCTAGCAGCGTCTGACTTAGAGGTTTTCAGACATTCTGCAAAGCCTTTTTGCATTTAGGAGTGCTTATATAGTCAGCATATCTTAACTGCTTAAATTGCAGGGTCTTGTACTCTTCCTACCATGAAGTAATTTCTGCATGTGATGTTTTTGGTTATTGTATTGCAAACAATGCTGTATAAAGAAACAGTCAGAAACTGTAGACTGAAGTTTCCTGAACACCCCACACAGGGCAAACGGTGACAGAATGACTTCTTGGGGCTCTGGCCCAAACATTTCCAGGGGTGCAGTGGTCACTGAGGTTAGGTAGTGACTCATTTAGAATGTGGTATCAAGGAATAGTAAATCAGATGGTAAAGAGCTATAAAAGTGATTGAATCTACTACCATTAGTATAATAGCTTCCAGTTATGTCAGTTTTGTTAATTCAGTGTGAATAGGAAAGAAAACTGAGATTTTGTTTCTTGTGGCCAGTTACTGCTGTACAAGTGAAGTAACACCTTTTCATAGCTTATGATTTGGCCTGCTCCATGGTTTGTAAGTGAAACTATTGTCCAGTACAGGAATCTGAATCTCCTTATTCATATCACTTGATAATATTTTACTTGTGAAGCAGCAGTCAGTATTAGTCAGATTTCACGGAAGTTGAAGTGTGCAGCAGAGCATCCATTCTTGGTGTTTAAGGACTGATAGCAAAGAGCAGCAGCAGCTCACAGCATCTCATTAGTCATCTGGACAGGTGGTGTTTCTAAGAAACAATTTGCTGAAGTCAAAATGCTTGTGCTGTGCCTCAACTGTAGGAGCTCAAGATAAAATTGCTACTAAGATTTGCATTTACTAGTAGAATAGCTCAGGTGGGAGGGAAACTCATACCCTTGGACCAGAAACAGAGACCACTGGTGGTAATATCTAAAGCTACTGAATTGCTTGTGACTGCTAAACAAGATGACGACTCTGGGGCACAGCTGGTGGTTTGTGGAACATGTCAAAAAACTTATGCTGTGGCTGCTAGCATTGAACTTCTTATCTGGATAAATAAAATGCCCTTCCATGTCACTTCCAATCCCGCAACTGTCAAGAGCAGAAACAGTTCATCTAAGCTGTAAGAGCTGTAGAATATAAAAGAAAGCTTGCAATTACTTTAATATATCTTTCCCTGTTTCTTGTTCATACACAAGAAAAATTACAACCTAATAAAAAGACACAGCTTCAGATGAGCTGTTTGGTCTTGCCCTGGTTTCGTCCTCGTATTCTGTAACTCAATATGAAATTGCTTAAGAATTGCAGTGTCTTTTTCTCTCACTTCAGACTTGAGCTGTGGTTTGGGTGACCTCTTTATGTAACCTATTTAATTTAATTACCTTGTATCCCTGTTTAAGATGAGAAAACTCCCTGTGTTTTAAACACAGAACATTAAAAAAAAAAGTGCCATGGTCTCCCATACTGTTTCCAGCCCCCTTGGAGAACACACACACAAAAAAATGATGGCTAAATTTGAGTGCTTTGTATTGAAACAAAGTGATAAATTTTGTGTTTGGGAATACCGAACACCCTCTTCCGGCTGATGCTTGGGCAGCCTGCATCCCTTTCTCTTTGCGGCTAAATGTGACTGTACTGCTTTTGCAGTGACTTGCTAAGAAGTGCTAGGTTTTCCAACTGCAAGCAAAAGGACCTTCTTAGGTCCTAGAAAGTTATTTTCTTATTCCTTACTCAGGAAGATAATTTAGGTAAGAAAAGGGTTAAGGTAATCTGCATTAATTAAGATGTTTCTCTGTGTAAGCACTGACTAAAAGCTGTGATATGTGCAGAGGTCGTTAAAGGAAACGCAGAGCTGAGGTATGAATGCAGTTTTTGATAGGCTGTAACAGTTGCAGTGAGAAATGCTATATTTATGTTACCTTTACACACACTGTATTGCTAGGCTAGAAATAGTATGGATTGACTACTATGGACCAGAGCTTAGAGAGAGCCATTAAAATGTCTGTTTTCCTCAGGCTGAAGTTAAGGTCGCCAATTATGTTTCTTTATTTGCAGCTCATTCAGGAAAAAAAATTCCTCAGACACATAATTGTATCTGTTGGTTTTCTTTTAGGAGAAAGACAATGGAAATTGTGATTCTTGTACAGATAACATACAGTTCTGATCATGCTAGACTTGCATACTTGAAAGGCATTGAAGTTCTAAACATCAATTACCTGTTCTTAAAATCAAGGTTATGTTGCTACTTGGAAGTGTTTTAGGTGTATTATTTAAATTTGATATATGCAATCAATGTGATTTTTTTTAATAGCTCATGAACTGAGTAGGAAGGCAGGAATCTCAGCAACCCACTAAAATCTTTCATTCCTAGATGAAATGTTGGGAAGGAGTGTTAGAGCCTGTATGCTCAACAGTCCTTTTTGTTGCCTGAATTAGCGTAATTTCCTTGCCCCTGGTGTTACCTGGGCAAGCTAGGATTTTAATCAGCACACTGAGTGGGGTATCTAGCTGACAGTGAAAATTGGGTCATTATATAATTAGCATTAGTTGAAAATTAANTCTAGGGAAAAGGGTCGAAAAAGGGATTGTGTTACAGGTACTGAAGACCAGTTAACAGGAATAACATAGCGTACCATTATTTTTAAAGTTTTTAACTTCCCATACTCATAAACTAATGTGCGTACTTGATTGGAACAAAGATCAATGTACTTTAGTAACTTCAATCTGACAGAGAATCAAGGCAAGAGCTGTAGAGAAACATGCTAAGTACAGAAGAAGAACAGTGTGATATTTTTGTCAGTGCACTCTACAACATTCAGGGATATGTCAGTGTTGGGAAGTGTGATCTTCCTTAATAATCTCAACAGTCCTTTTTGTTGCCTGAATTAGCGTAATTTCCTTGCCCCTGGTGTTACCTGGGCAAGCTAGGATTTTAATCAGCACACTGAGTGGGGTATCCAGCTGACAGTGAAAATTGGGTCATTATATTACACATGTGAATTTTATTCTGACAACATCCCGTGTCTCTGCCAGACATATTAACTTCCTGCTGGCTTTATGGTTTGTACATGGTGAGGGGCGGGGGGAATTTCTGAACATGCGAGGAAACTTAGGAAATCCTTAATGCTTGACATGGCAAACAGAAGCTCACTCACCTGCAATAATAACAATAACAGAAGACTCCCAAGGCAAGAGAGTCTCATTAATGAAGTGGAGGATTAGGGTTGATGTCCTGGCTCCGTCATGACATAGTCATGTGATTTTATTTTTTTTTTTTTTTAACATTCACATCTTCTTACTCAGATTCCACATCTGTTAGAATGGAGATGGTTCTGTTGACTTTTAGGGACTTTTGGGACTAGAGTTCCCCATCGCACTGTCATTTTCCTAAAGCTACCCTTGATGAGTCTTTTCAGTCTTCACCATCTGTCCACCTAGTGCTTATTTTCACTTCTTTCATAATAATGGAAAAATTTCAGATATATATATTTAAAGATAGTTACCTTGGTCAGAACATCTGTGGTTGTCTCTGTCTCCTCCTGTTTGCTGTTTTTTAATTCTGTCCTGACAATAGTTGCTCTTCCAGTACTTCTAGTGTTACCTGGGTGTTTGAAGTTGTAGTAAAAATAATAGGGCAGCTCTCATTATGCAGGTTCTTGAGGGTGAAAGATCCCCCAAAGCCCATTGCCAATGCAGGGGGAAACCTGTTTCCTCTGGAGGCTTTGTCAGAGATCCCAGCTTGGATGCCTGCTTGGCATCAACACAGAAGGAGGCAGCTTCTCTCTCCTTCCACTCAGCAGCATGTAGGAGAGAGTACTCACCTGGGCTGGTGCCCCTTGTCCCTCAGCTGGGTCACTTGACACTACCTCACCACCCTTTTCCCCACTGCTCACTTACTAGTGCATTGGAAAGTATTCTCAGGTTAAGGTAGTTCATCCTATTTAATTTGCAAATACAGAATCAAGGTGCATTGAGTACTTCTCTTTCTGATACTGGAGGTGTGTAGGCATGTATACTTACACTGCCAGGCTGAGATACACAAAGAGATGTGAAACTCCTTGTCGTCATTGCATTGGCCCTGTCAGCAACAAATTATTCTTTGTGTTTGGCTTTTTATATAACTTTCCTCTGCCCGCAGCTTCACCCTTACATTGGTGGCTGACCTTCCTCTTTCCATTACATGCCACCTTTTTATTTCTGATTGCTGGATTTATCTCATCACTGAAGCAGGATGGATTTTTAGACAGTTTTTGCCTTTTCTGAGAATAGTGTGTTGCTATTGAGCACACTTTTGTGAGGGTCATTCCTTTTACTGATCTTTTCTGTCAGTTTTTGTTCCTAACCAGTTTCACTCACTCTGGTTTAGGCATTAGGCACTTCAAACTAAATACGCCAGATGTTGCATTTTAGACTGGCCCTGTGTTTCCAAACTAAACGTAATAAGGTTATGATTGCAAATACCTGGGCGGACAGCAGTTTCTCATTAATTGATATTTTTCCTTGCAATATCCAAAAGAGTTACCACATCTTGTTTATAAGTTACAACACAGTGGTGTGTAGATTGTTTTGTTTTTTTATTTTTGCTTTACCACAGCTGCATGAATAACCTCTAGCTGCATGCTAGTGTTCACTTGCCAGACTGCATTTTTCTTTACTTTTTGATTTTTTTTTTTGGTAGGGATTTACTTAGATGAGAAGGAAAGAAGAAGAAAATCAAGACTGAAAGTATCAGGACAGTTCAGGCAAAGGAGAACAGATTATGTTGTATTTGTTCCCTTTTGCCCTTCTAGCTCATTTGAGCATCTGATTTTTAAAAACTTCTGCTTTTCCAAGCAGCTGGGGAATCAAAAGCTCTGGCCCCCAACTCACCTCTGTGTGCCATGTAGCAGATATGTAAGCAGGATATGTTAATTGTCTCTTGACTCATTCATGAAAGGGAGCAAACAGGGTGTGCTTGATGGAGAGCTGTTCTTACCTGGGCCCCTGCTTCACATGCCTGTCTTAACCCCCATAACAGCTACATTTATAAACATTTCAGCATGCAAGAGCTCTGTTTCTTCAGGCTTTTCCAGCAGAGTGGGATAGGATGAACTGTGTGGGACATGGCTTAATCTTTCTTTTGAAGGCATATGTTTACTAATTATTAACTAGTTATCTGTTCAAGAGCTATTAATTCAAGAGGGCAGAAAGGGGAGTGTTGTGTTAGCTGTGGTGCAAAGACAGGAACACAGATAGACAGGGCATTTCTTCCCTCAGTGTTCAGTCCCAATTAATATACCTCTTACAGAGTATCAGTTAATTTGATCAAATACAATTTCTGGCTGATGCTGGGATTCTTATTCCTGTGATACGCGGAGCTGAGGATGGATGTATTAGGTTAGGGTAGAAAATAAGTTCCAGGAGAAAAAAAAAGAGAAATGCTGCCAAAATATTCCAAAATGGAGAAAATGTTAGATATACGATCTTGAAAATACACTTTTACACTGTTACACTCCTTAAAATAATAAGTATATGAACAATAGTCAGAATGAAGTTGTAAAACAGATTCTCATGCTAGGTAATAGCTTTAAATAGAAAGAAGGCAAATGTGGTGCTTTAATGCCTAGCAGTACTCGGTACTGATTGAAGTTATGCTTCCAAACAAGCGTTTATGAAGGTACTCAGTTATTTTTACTGTCATGTGCAACTGGAGGATTTTATTTGATGTGTCATTCTAATTGCAATGTGACAGTTTGCAAGGAAGAAAATAAGATGTTACAGAGGTAGTCTGAGTAATTTTTTTTTTAATTACTGTTCTTATGGAGAAACTATTGTGGCATTCAGGCATGCTTTAAAAATCTGTGAGGACTGGTATAATAATACAAAGGCTTGTAATAAGCTGAAATGGTGGAGTAAGAAAATGAGATGTTTCCAGTAAATGCAATATATCCGTATACATTTGTGGATTATTAATTAAGAAGAGTTGTTTTCTGTTAGAATATCATGTTTGGAAAATTAAAGGCTGGTGTCTGTCAGCAGAGTTTGAGTACAGGCAGCATATAGAAAAGGCATGGAGTGGTAGCAAAAATGCTTAGTTATCACTCCAGTCATGGAATATTGTCAAAGAATACAGAACCAATAAAGGACTGTAACTGGAACAAAGAATTGTTTTTTACTATCTTTGTGCAAAAAAGTATCCCCAGAAAAAGTCAACAAAAATAGTCAAGGAACTAGAACTGACTTCTAAGGGAATCGTGAGACAACCAGGTGTGCAGGTTGGGATGAGTCACTGGATTTTCTGAGAAAACCGAGTGTTTATAGCAGGAAACAACAAAAATGTGTGGTTCTTTGATAATTCAAGTTACTGGTATGAAACTGAGGAGAGAGACATCTAAGCAGACCTTGACATGTATTTTAAAAATTGATGGCAGTAGGTATGCGCTGGGAAATACACAAGGATTTTCAAATAACTTAGGTGAAGATACTGAAAATTTGCTATTAGACTAAGCTTCCAGTCATTTAAATTCCACTGATAAATGAAGTCAGTTTGCTACACCACTGCACAGGTTTTCTGCGAGACACTGGTATAAACTCTAATCTGAATGACCAGAACTTGGGTGATGATTGGAATCGTGCATTTAATTACTGTAAATTACAGTATCTAGCCTCTTGTTAATATAGATTAATGATATTCTTTCTTTTTATAGTATGACATCGCACACAAGATTGGTGACATAACAGTGGTATAAACATGAAGAAACAGGCAGCATTTTTTGCATGACTTTCAAGTGTGGTGAAACTGAAGTACATTATGAAATGAAGTGCTGTTTTTTTTACTTGATCTCACTTTAGAATCAAGATTGTTAAGTAGGCTGTATTCAGTTTTGTAAGTACCAAATTTTTTCTTTTTATCTATTTTAAATGCAAAGTTTACAAAGTGACTACCAACATTTTTCGTGATAGTTCTGTGTTTTG
Organism: Syrrhaptes paradoxus; assembly: GCA_013400615.1. NCBI lineage: Eukaryota > Metazoa > Chordata > Aves > Pterocliformes > Pteroclidae > Syrrhaptes > Syrrhaptes paradoxus. The sequence continues at coordinate 12,797 of VZTO01022276.1, forward strand.
AAAACTGTACACAAACACTCCTCTCTGCCCCACTACTATGGAGATTCAAAAGCTCTTGAGGTTAACCAAATCAGCTCAGGTAGTAGAAAATATAGCCTTAAGCAGTGGGGCGTTGAAAGAGATTGTAATCTGCAATAGAGTAGTTTTGGTTTTTCCTAGCTTTCTGGTCTGCTGATTTGATAGGAAGTGTATCATGTATTCAACGCTGTAGTAATACCAATGAGGTCTTACAACCTGTGTGTGAAATGCATGGTATTTTCAGATTGTATATATTTTATAACACTTAATAAAATGTGCTTGAACACTACAGTTAACACATGCTTCAGCACAATCTGTTAATGCAGGTGGTGTGGACTCATGTCCGTACACTGCCTCATTCCTTCTGCTCCTGACCTTACCCCGCAGGAGACCAGAGGAAGAAGAGTGCGATTTTTAAACCAGGCTCGTTAGCAGGGGTACTTGTTGCCTACTGTTGTGTGGAAACTTTGGGTATTGATTTAATGAAAATATTAATCTACCTAACCACGTAAGGATAAGACCACTGTAGATTGATCCTGTGGAACAGGTTGCCCAGAGAAGCTGTGGATGCCCCATCCCTGGAGGTGTTCAAGGCCAGGCTGGATGAGGCTTTGAGCAACCTGGGCTAGTGGAGGGTGTCCCTGCCCATGGCAGGGGGGTTGGAACTTGATGATCTTTAAGGTCCTTTCCAACCCAAACCATTCTATGATTCTATGATTCTATGGGATCTTAATAATTCATTTTTGGAGGCTGGTACCCCACTGGTACTCGGGCATTTTTGATAATTTGTTATCTGTCACAGTCCACATAAATCAGAACACACTGAAGGATGCCCCAGCGTTTAGGAACTAACAGTGAACATATGCAAACCTAAACTGTCTTTAATCAACTACATCTTTCTGTGCTCTTGAGAAATACTGGGTGTATGAGCATGTGCTGGTTTTTTACTGTTGTAAAGACGTAGATACTAATTTAAAGCTTAATCTAGTGATACCTGCTATACTGTGCTCTGAAGGCAACCATATAATCCATTGGTGAAACTGGTGGTTATAATGCTGAAAAAATATGTTACTTATTAAATTATTTTTGAGAGGATCACAGTCTCCTCATTCTAATTCTAGAATACACTCAAACTCAGATGCATTTGACCAAATGATCCATATAATTGGTTTTGTCACTGTACATGAGAAAAGAACAAGTAAAACCATCTAAGAAAATAGTAATATCTTCATGAAAAAAAGGAAAGAGAGGGTTTCTAAATGTCACAGGTTCAAGTAGATAATTTTAAAAAATGGTTCCAAAGCTAATTTAATTTGAGTATTATAGTTACTGAAAAGATACTTTGCCTTTAAAAAGGACTTGCTTTTATGCCAAAACATTGCATTACTCATCCCTCCTTTGACTCCATGCTGCCTAAACTTGTCTGTGAGTGAATCTGGCAAGTAATTAATCAGGGCAGAATACCTTTGGGATCAGTATGAAAGTTGCCTGGTCAAGAAGCAGCAACTGCCTGTTTGTGTACATTCTGTAAGGTAGTGATTTCTAGATATAACTTATCTTTTTTGCTACAGCGTGCTTCATATAAGATGAATAAGTGTATTTTCCCCCCCCTAATGATTACTGTCGTCTAAGTGCTGAATTGCTGGTGTTTTAGGAAGGGAGTAGAAAGGTTGGAATTACTGTGGAAGCTTATAGTTTTGTTTTAAAACTCAGTTTCATAAAAAAACTCTTTGCAGAAAAATCTGCAAAACTTGATGCACCAAAGTATATTATTGAAGGAATAAGTTAAATAAGCCTATTTTTTTTGCACTCAGATTCCTACCTAAATAAACGTTTAATATGTATATATTTAAAGAAAGTAAGTATGTAACAAATGCTGTCACTGAAGTTAAATATTTGTGTGTCCATTTTGCAAAGAAATTTGCATTTAATTTTTCTTCAGGAAACTAGTAAGTGCACAACTACTTTGTCATCTGTCTAAATGAGTTGCTTGGCTAATTCACGTGTTCTTACCAGGTGTCCAGATACCAATACTAAGTCTTTTGAAGGGTACTGGGTGTTGGGTTTATAGTTCAGAAGTCTACACCAGTGAGGTCATCAAGTAAGTGTTGCTGGCTTTATGTTACTGTGGTGTAAGCAGGGAACATATTTGAAAGCTCATCTGATGCCCCACGGAAAGTCTGAAGATTGACTCTCTGACACCTTTCTCAGGCTTGGAAGATACAATAATAGAGCCTGGAGGTCATGCCTGTAGAGATTATCATGAACAGGTGGCTGTTTAAGACTGATTGTAGATGCATTTTGACTTGCTAATAGATTATTTTTCAACCGTTTGTCCTTTGTATCTAATACACAGAACAGTTTGGTCATGCAGGGTCAGTGGGTGGAAAACACCCTGGCTCTCGTGCCCACGCTATTAAATGTGAAGTGCATTTCACATACCTTAACTTCTTGCCAGGGCTTGCTTTTCACAGGAAAGTTCAAGTAGGTGCTTATTTGAGAACCGTGCTCTTGTCCACACCCAAAAATATCTAAAATTATGTTTTATATGCAAGCTAACTGCCTGAGAGCTGGAGAGTCGGACAAAGCCTAAATGTTGCCGATACTCAGTAACCTGCTTCTTCCCTGCAAAACAGAGAAACGAACTTGTAGTGCTCTTCTACCATCCCTGCATGACATGTTGTTCTATCAAATGGGAATTGTTAAATCGAGCTGATATACTGCTCCATTTATTTCAGACCACTTTGGTTTCATTTCTCCAAAAGCCATTTTAATTACAGATGTCTGAAGAATAGCACTGTGCACATACATTCTCATTCTCACACTTAATGGCATCTTCTTTGTGGTTACCAAGCCTTGCAGTCATGTAGACCTTCAGGTTTGAGGTAGGCTTTGAAAAATGTATGTTGCAAGCTGTTAGCGAGGTTGGTTATGTGGGTTCAGACTGCCTTGGTGGTGTCTTTGGGAAAATCTATGCCAGAGAAAGGCAATTTCACATTGCTACAGCTGTATCCATGCCTGAATTTATATCATTGTAGGTATTTGCATAAAATTAAGAAATCTCAAACCGTGGCTCTAGCATATTCATTTTGAATGGCAGAGTTCAGCACACTAGAAAGAATTACAGAATCACAGAGTCACAGAATGTTAGGGATTGGAAGGGACCTCGAAAGATCATCTAGTCCAATCCCCCTGCCGGAGCAGGAACACCTGCAGGAACAGGCCCAGCCTGTCTGGCTCTTGGCTTTTCTTTCCTGGCCTTGGGCTACCTCCTATCTTGTCAGTGTAAGCATTGGTGCAGCTGCCACGAGCCACATCAGAAGCATGATATAGTTTAAAATTACTTGCATATGGTGTAGTGCAGTTTTAACTCGGGTATGTTGATAATTTCAGTTCACCAGGTGGCTGCACCAATCTTTGTGCTGGCAATAGGGGAAGGAGGCAGTGGGAAAGTGAAGACAGGGATCAAAGAACAGGAGAGAGGCAGACAACTGCCTTCAGCAGCAGTGCTGAAAGGGCTCAAGGCACTCGAGTGCCCTGCTCTGTCCAGGGGTTGAACCAGGCAAACTCCAGAGGTGCTTTCCAACTTCAGCTCTTCTGTGATCCTCTGAAAAAGATACACATACCCAAATTCTCTCTGCAATAAAAAATAATGATCCTCAGCTGCTGTGTAAAGTCAAAGGTGCTGGAAGACTACGGACGCCTCTGCTTTTGACACTGATGTGTCCAAGCACCTCTAGCCTCCTGTCCTGCTCAGAAACCCTTTAGTCTGAATGGGATGCATGTGTAGTGCATGTTCAACCTGTTGGCTGCTGCACCTATGAACCTTCACGAGTGTTCCCAGGGCATCCTGCTCCACTCAGTGCTGGCACAAAGCACACTGGCAGCAGGTGCCACTTTTCTTTTAATCCTTGAAGGAGATGGTAGTTGATAATGCTGATGTTGTCTTCAACTATGAGCTTGCAAAAAATGTATGCAGTTATTTTATGTGACTCTGAAGTGATTCTGGATCTCTCCCTAAGGCGTCTTGGGAAATGTGCATGTGGGCAAATCACCATTGGCTTCAGTGGCTGTGCAGATGGGTCACTGGCACTGCAATTCTCTTTGCAAGCTTCAGGTCTCCTGGGTTAGTTAGAAAATATAAATGGATCAAATACAAAAGAAGAGGGATGGCTTACTTCAATCCCAGCTCCAGTAACATGTGGAAGGTAGAGAGGGACACCATACTTAAAAGGAAACCCCGGCATCTTTCATTACAATTTGATGCCACGTTTGAAGATTTTGTGCTGAAATCTGTTTACCCGAGGCCCAGCTCGCTGGATTTTAACATGACTGTTAACGTGACATAGCTACAACTTTAGTATGTTTCATTCCAGTTCACTTGTATTCCTCATATGACTTTCACTGTTTACTGGAAAATGTGATACATTAAGCATCTCAAGTAATTTATTTTGAATTTCTTGCTTATAAAGTATAATGTAGGCTGCATTAATCTTCAGGAAGCTGCTAGACGTGAGCAGGAGTCTGAGCTGATACTGAAGAGGCAAAAATGTTTACAATGCACTGTATATACTGTATTATAAGTAATTCTCCAGTTACAAAGGAAATCGCATTAAACACAATTATCACACCAGAAGTCATGAAAGTTTTGGCTGACAAAAAAATAGTAATGAAGTTACTGCCTTCTGCATTAACACTGGGTCCTGCTGAATCTTACAATCTCTGAGTGTCTAACTTGCCAATGTCTCTTTCTGCCCTCACAATTGAGGCATCATTAATGCAACAAGAATTTGCTGTCCTTACAGAAAAATCGTGTTCCCTTCACATATGATTTTCTTAGCTTTGAACCTTTTTCCATGCAGGCCTCTTATCAGAAAACAAACTTTTCCAAAGTCTCTGGTAGTTAACCTCCTGAGGTTAACAGAAAACAAAGTAGTAATTCTATTAAATCTCACATCATCCACGATCATGGAAATGGACTCCTCAAAGGAAGCTATATGTGAGGTGCTGAAGCCAAGGAAGTACTAACACACTGAAGACTGTCCTGTGACAGACAGAATAGTTTCATATTTTCAAATCCCATTTTTTTTTATAATTAAAATTATGAAGTACGTATTTCCATTATGAGGGTGCTTAGAAGCTAAGCTAGTTTCAAACCTTAGAGCAAAATTTTGCTAGACTGACTGTCTTTAACATTAAGCATTGCCAGTCATCATCACTATGCATGCAAGGCAGTTGGTCCATAGCAATTGTACTCGGGATTAGCTGTGAGTGTACAATCCCAAACCACAGAGCCATTGCCCTGCAGTGCTGGCTGCCATCCCAGACAGTTTTAGTCCCAGAAGTGAGTGTGGTGGCTTGAGAGCTCTTGGGCAGGGAAACTGGAGCTGAAGTGGAGAACTTCTTTTCTCTGCCCTTTGCCGCTCCCTCAAATCAAAATCTCAGACTTTTATAAGAAGTTTGGGTTTCCAGGCAGTTCCTATCCCCTGGTCTTTCTCCCTGTACTATGTGCTGCACAAAGCTGGGGAGGCAGGGTGGTTACTTTCCTAAGACATAGCAGGTGTCTCACATTTTGCACATTTTTTTTTACTTTCCTTTCCTTTTTCTTCTTTTCTTAAAGCAAGAGGATTCCTTTGTTTTCTCCCAAGGCTGTATTTCAATGACTAGTGTTTTGCTGTCCCATGGTTGTTTATTGTTCTAGGGCCTCTGCTTTGGTTTCAGTGCAATGAGCTACTGAAGATGGATTAAATAGCTTGGGTAGGTTTTTGCTGGAGTAAATTTGGTGTGTGTGTACGATTTCTACTATGCCAGCAGAACTGTCTGGGAACAAAAAGGAGCTGGTAGGCGGGTAATATCTTCATCTGCCCCACCTAGATCCAGAAGAGGAGATGCTGTTGGGAAGCACCTGTGTAGAGCAAAAGTGTGGTAAACAGTAAGTCTGACTTTCATGTCACGATACAAATTCTAGTGACTGTTGTGTAGAATCTCTGCAGAGCTGCTATTGGCCTAGTTTTTATGGTAGTAAGCAATAGAAGAGCTAAAATATAAAAATCCATATTTGCAGTACAAAGAGCCAGACATACTTTTCTACATAGATGATCAGAAGAGAAAACTGTAATGATTTATTTATAAGAGTTTTGAGGCTCGTAAGAAAGAAACTTAATAATTTCAATATGGTTTTATCAGTTTATTTGATGATGAGTATGATTTTTTTTTTAACATATGCTTGCAATGGCAATCCTCTAAGTTCTGAATCCATTGATTCTTGTGTGTCAAGCAGCTCATAGTCCAGGGCTCGATCACACCTGAGAGGCTTGATTGTACCACTGGCTGATACTTAGGTGCCTGTGACCTGTCATAGTGGACAGTTGGGCACAGGGACTGAGAGGCTGACTGAGCACCTTGATGGAGAACACAGCAGTAATACTGTGCACAGGGGACTAAGGGAGCATGTGTGCAGCTAACACCTTCTCTTACCTTTCTGGTGCAATGTGGCCCCTTACAGGCAGCCTATGTCCCTGGCTGCACATATTCTTAAACCCACACTACCAAGAGCACTGTCTGACCAAAGCTGCCTTCTTGTCTCCTGTAGCAAGTTATTTGTAGAAAGAAGCAAAGCGGTCATCCACAAGGATTCAGTGTGGGACTGGAAGGGAGGATGATGGCCTCTTCCACACAGGCCAGGGTACACATGTACTTCTAAGCAAAAGAGAAATGAGCTTGAGCACCAGACATCTGATACCATGGGGTGGGGAGGAAGCTCACTCACTGCTGTTTTGGATGCTACAGTTGGGCTCTCCAAGACAACTCTGCTATAAAAAGGAATCAAAGTGGACAAGCTGTTGTCCAGGGACTGGACCTTTGCTCTCTCTTAGCAGTACGTGCATACCCTGGGACCTGTCAGTTCCTTCTGATTTGCTGATCTTGAGCTTTTGGGGAGTGCCACGAGCAGCAGCAAGGCATCAGGTGACTGTGCTGGGCTCTTCTGCCACCCACAGCCCCCAGCTGGAGGGGACACTGATGGCATGGGCTGGGGAGCACACCAGTGGCGTGGGCTGGAAGGTTTTGAATGGCCTCTGGTGGCAGAGTCTCCTGTAAAAATGTGCTTCTATACCTTTTCCAGACTCCCTGGCTACTGCTGTGGTGGATGGAAAACTCATGTTTTGCTTTTGGCATGAAGCTCCAGGGGACCAAGGGGAAAGTGTGGGCTTGCAGAGCCACTTCCCTGACTCTTGGGAGTAGCTCCACTGATCTCTTTAGTTGGAGAGTAAGCCCAACTGTTATTTGACCTAAAATAATGCCATTATTATTCATAAAATGCATTGTACACAAGTAAATTGTTGTCTTATTATGTGACACTAAAAAGCCTTATTTTGGCATGTCTGTGGGTTGCCTGAAGCAAGAAAATGCATGGAAGAACATAAACAATGTATTGTATGCTGATATTGGTGGTGGCTTTTCTTCCGTTGTGTCCCCTGAATGTACTAGCTTGACACTGCGCTCTCATGCAGAAGGATAAGGATTAGATTTGTCCTGCTGTGAGATGATTCATGTATGGGGAATGTGCGTATCAGAAAGAGCAAGATTTCAAGAGCACATCACTGAAGAGAAGCTTGTGATAAGAATCAATAATATTAAGTCAATAGCTGAGCAGTGAAAAACATATTTAATAAAAGGGATTTAAACTTAGATTGACATTTTAAGCAATTATGTTTATTTGTCTGAGTGTTTCTGCTAAGGTTGCTGCTATTCATTCTTTTTTTAAAGTATGTTTTTAGATATACAGTTTATTTGTTGATTTTAGGTAATATATACATATGTATATATATTAGATCATTTATGTATGTATATATTTTTTTTTGGTCATATGCACTCCCTGAGGTGGTTTTCAAAACTTTTTTATATGATTTTGCTTTATTACAATGTCAGTACTTACACAATACTAGAATAGGGCTGGATATTTAAAGTTAATGTAACAGCAACTAGATGTCAAGCTGTTATTTCCTTTATCTAAAAATGTCTAAAATATGAGCTAATATTTAGCAAAATAAAAGTATTTCTCAACTTTGAAATTATTCATGCTTTTCTAGAGATGTTAACATAACCTTGTAATTGGCATGAACTATACCCAGCGGTGAACACTGTAGGAAAGGCATTATATGTTTGTTACTTGTTTTTGAGATACAATGCAAATTCATAGGATACAACAAGCTGTGCATTTGAGTATGTCTGATTTTCTTTCTGTGCAATTAATTTATTCTGAAGGGAAGGGGAACATCAAGCTTAACATACTTCTCAGTAGAAAGCCTTCTCTGAAAGATTTTCATTTGGATAGAAGTGCCTAATTTCCAAATAGCATGCTTTGTTAATCTTAAACAGACAGTTGCAGAAAGTCTGCATTTGAGCTCTCTCCTCCGGAACAATTAAAAAAAAAAAAAAAAAGAGAGAAAAAAATAGGCAGGACACAAACATAAAGCTTAAACCAGTTATTCTGCCCAGTTTTCAGCTCGTCTTCATTGTGAGCAACTCAGGCATGACAACATGGTTCTGGTATACAAGCCCTGAAAAACAAGATTTACAAAGCAAAACCACAAGTAAGACTGTGGTTGTCTTTAGCTTGTCAGTATGACTTCTGTCTAATTGGACGAAAGGCAAGAGCTTATGCCACTGGAAGGCTGCTTAGAAACTTACGTGAAGCTTGTTTATGCCTCTGATTTCAGTTCCCACTGGTCAGGTAACCTCACCAGAGAGCCCTCTTCTCCCAGTTACTGCAGATCCCTCGACATGGCTGTTAGTCACGAACGCTGGGCCAGTAAGAACTGGTATATAGTACCAAAGGAAGATCATGGCAAAAAACCATGATCTTCATTGTTGCCCACTGCTGCATGGGAGAGAGCCTCCTAAGCCTCCTGGACCCCGTTGTTGCTCTCCCTGCTGGCCACTTTCATTTTTCCCTCTTCACCTTCCCGTCTCTCTCTTTTTATTTTAAATTTTCCCTGTCGAGTAACTTAGAGCCACCTTATGCCATAAAGTACAGATGCTGCTGCTGAAGCTCTGTGCCTGTAAACTTGTACAGCAAGTATCCGTTCCATTTATTTTTTATTTCTATTGGGGCACAACTTGTGGACAGAATAGGCATTGAACCAAAGGAAAACGAAGCTAGAAAAGCACAGCACTTTTTGCTGAGCTCCAGGATGATTTTTTTTTTCCCATTTAGATTGATCAAGTAGAATTGAAAAACAAAGAAACCCAAATCCAAAGCATTGTTGCTCAGGCAACAAGATGTAGCTGAGAATGAGAACTGCAGCTTCATTAAAAGTGATGCAAAGGATGTACTGTAATTGCCTCTGGAAATCTGTGTTGATCAAGTTCTGAGATCTAACCTGGGTGCATTAGGAAAACATCAGTTTCAGTCAGTTTCACTACAGAAGCAGCAAAGCTTGCAATGGGAAGCTGGTTTGCATTTGGTTTTAAGCGTTTGAACACTGCTGCTCTTTGGAAGTTACTGTAGGCAATATCCATTGACTCTTCAATATATTTTGGCAGACACAGAAGAGAAAAATGTGGTTAATAGCCTGGTGCCAATATTCAGTTCCGCTGGATATATCATACAGCTGTTTAAGGAATCGGACAGGCTTCATAAAATTAGCCTTAAGCTAATTAGTAATGTCAGTGTTTTGAAAACGGCTGTTAATATTGTTGCTGTACTTCATCCAGAAACTTAAGTGGGTGCCAGCACCCTATGTATTCACTAGATATGGCAGAGGGTCATAACCACAAATCTGAAAATATTTCTGTCCTTTTTTCTCCTCTATACTCCTCTGTTCTCAGTTTGTAATCCTGAGTTATTTTATTGACTTAGTTAATGTTAACTTAATCTGTGTAACTGAAGAGAAAAAAAACAACACAGCAAAACTTTCTTCCTTAGTGATTAGTTTTGATGTTATACATTTCTGATCATGAATTCGCATATACAAATATGAAGAAAGTGCTAGATTCTGCAGTCTTATTGTGTCTCAGGATATTTTTTCCACTTTAGTTTCTAACTGCTGGAACTACTTAATGAAAGGGTAATTTATTGGGGGAATATTTGATTAAAAATATGAAACAAGTATGAAAAGTTAAAAAGCACACAACATTTTATATACAAAAAGACTTCACACATATACTCAGATGTACAATATTGTTACCCTATATGATGTAGCTAAGGAATAGGAAGTACTGAAACAGAAACCTACTAATGTTCTTATTTCAGATGCTGATTTGGTTAAAATGTTAAACATGCATACTCTTGCCACTAGCAAATAATTTGCAATTCTGTACTTAGGTAAGGTCAGTTGTAATTCTTCTGACCCAGACTGCCCTCACTGTGTTAGACATTACAGGCACACAGTAAGAAACCCATCCTACCATATAGACCTTATAGGACTTGCGAGTCTAAATAGTAAAGACAATCAAATGCTGAGAGATGAAGGGGTGGGCAGATGGTTGTCTTTATTTTACAGAGGGGGAACCAAGCCAGAAGTTGGTTAAGTGATTTACCACAGATTGAAAAGGAGCCCTGCAACAGGAAGATAACCCCAAACCAGGTTTCCTCTATCAAAGTCCAGTGCACTCAACACATCAGCTTTCTTGCAGCAATGACAGCTGTACAAGAAGAGAAAGTGTACTTAGGTATCAGTTGAAATGACTTCCTGAAGTGTAAGTCGGTAGACAAAAAGATGAAATTGGAAGCTAGAGGACTGGAGTATGGAGAAGCTAAAAGTGAAGCTTTTAAGCTATAAACTTTCCCTTTGTATGTATTTGAGGTATGACTGCCAGAATAAGATGTTTATTACAGGTTTATTTCCAGTAGGAGACTTTATAAAAATGTGTTGATCTTATATTTTTCTGTTTTATTTCATCAGCTGCTGGAAAGAGAGTGCTGTCTCTTCGTTTCCAGAGATCAAAGTGTAGGCAGCAAAAAATAAAGTAATCTGCCACTTTGGACTAATTTGCAGCAAGCAGACATTCCCAGTGCAAATCAGAGTGCAAATCAGATGGTGAATCAGTGATCTCAAAAGAGGATTACTTTGGATTAGTTGTCCAGTGAAACAGGCACTTTGTATAATGCAGCAGACAGCTCCAACGTGAGACAATTCATTGCTTGTTTTGTGGTTTGGTTTTTTTTTAAGAACATTATTTTATCAAGTGGATTTTCTTACACTAATTAACAGTATTTTGACAGTGTTTGTCTCTAGAAGACAGATTATGTAACATACTACTAAGCAACTGGAAATTAATGGCCGGACTTTCGGGAGAGGGAGGAAGCATGATGGGAAGCAGCCTAAACTGCATTTTGGTTGACAGCAGTTGCATGTAGGTTTAAACACTGCTTTGAAGGTTCTGTTTTATTCATCCATTGCAGCTTACAGCTCGATTTGTGAGACAGAGAAGCCAACGCTATCTGGACAGGGTTCAGTCCCACTGGTTCTTTAGTTTAAGTCATTCGTATTTTAGTGATGCTTGACGAAAAGCTTTTTTACCATTTTACTGATAGAGTATATTGCTAAATTAATCTGCCTTTAGCTTAGTAGGGCTGTCATGATACAAGCAACAAGGTGCTTAGAAACACCATCTTTCTGTATATAAACAGCCACGTCCTGTTTTTATAGTTTAATGTTTTACTCCATCATGCCTGAGGTCATTATTTTACACAATAAATTGGTGTCCCGCCTCCCCGCTGACCTAGGTTCTGGGCATTTCTTAATAGAGATAAAGCTATTACTTGCTGAGTTCCCCACCTCATAAAGTTGGCTGGCTGGCTTAAAGAGCACCGTCTGTCCTGAGCCAGGCTCTGGGGGGCTGCAAAGGGGCAGGAAGAGAATTGAAGGACAAGAACTCACTTGGGTTTCATGCACTAAAAGGAGGGAAATTCTGCATATTCTGTGTATGAAATGGTATCTATTTTGGTGTGCAAGGAAGGCAGGCTTTGAAGGAAAGCTTGAATTTCCTGGGCAGTATAAAATCCCTGGGGAAGAAGAGCAGAAGTAGCCAGTGATTATTGTGATGATGGAGATAAACATGTGCTGAAGCTCTAGATCCAGGCAGTGCTATTGTCTCCTGTGTTTAGACAGTAACAGCTCCAGACCACAGTCCTGGCTGTATCTCCACCCCCTAACACACTGGGGAGAGGTGTAAGCAAGCTAAAACTTCAGGATTCACCAATGAAGAGTGTATTTGCACCATTGTTTCTGTGTTCAGAGCAAGCCTGAACAAGCACTGGGAAGCTTGTTCCCTGCTCTCAGTAAGGGACAGCTAGTTGCTTCTGATTCAGTCCCAAACTTCTCATTCTGTCTTAGGTTTCCTCCCCCGTATCATCAGCTTGTTCTCTCCTTTGGACTCTGCAGCAGGCTAGAAGTATTCAAGAAGAAGAGAAGATCGCAGTCACTCTTGAAGCTTCTTTTGAAATTTGTGAAAGGGTTGTTTCCCTGGTGCCTGCTGTCCTAGGTGAGACACCAGTTTCAGCAATGAACAAAGTAATATGAAAAGTGACAGGGAGACTTACACCTCTAAACTGCTGGGATGGAATGAGGTCAAGTTTGGCAAAATGCATTACATCAGCTGGAGACATCCTCCTTTAAAATAAGACTCTTGCTGCGCACACTGTACATGTATTCCACCCTTCCTAGTCAAAACCTTCACTGAAAGCCTCTTTACCCATGGGGGCTGTGACAAAGATGTTCAGGTATGTTTCTGCAATAAGCAGTATAAATATATTTTTATGTCTTTATGTATATTTGTAACACAACTCTGTATGTTCTCATTCATCTGCAGCTTTCTGCTACACACCAATGATCTTCGGCTATAAAGCAAACATCAGAATCTGTCTTTTTAATACAATAAATACTTATTCAAAGACATGGAAATGCAGGCTTGCAAGAACTGATAGAAGGACTATGATACAGGGCCCAAGCTCCTTGGTTGCTTTAGGAGTGTTGTAAACTCACTTGTACTTAGACTACATGGTTACTAAACATTAATGATGAACTTTAGAAGAATAACAAATAAGAATTAATGAATTTCCTTCTTATGGCAGATTGGAAAAAAAGTAGATGTGTACATGACAGAGGAAGAGATGACACCAGATTCTTATAAAATATATTTTCTTCTCTTAAAATTTCTCCAAGACATGATAAGGTGATAAAGGCACCTGAAACTTGACGTGTGTAATCATTTGTTATCATAATAATAGTAAATAGATTTGCTTATAAAATCTTCCTGTCTCTGCAAATCATTCCAAGCTGCCTGGGTACCAGTATGGCCATGTACCAAGCAAATATTTGATTGTACGTATGAACAGCTTTACTGAAATAATGTCTGAAGTTTTGCATGGGATTTTCCCAAGCATGTATTAGTTCACCATACAAACAGCAAAATTCAAATCTATATATACATGTGTGTATGTGTATAGATATGCATGCATATATATCTGCACAAAAGACACTGATGTATGTGGCAACCTACTAGCAATTAGGTGATTTTTGAGCATTACCCAGTTGTACTGGACTCCAGCCTCTCCCAGCTTAGATAGGAGCACCAAAAAGTACCAACAGGTCAGTGAAATGAGAAGGCAATTCTGTGAAATCCATCATTCACACAATACAATGAAGGACAAACTTGTTGAGAACACAGATAAACATCTAATAAGGAGACAGTCGTTGTATGCCTATTTGTGTGACAGATGATTTTTTGCAGTGTTCAGAGATAACTGGGATGTAGTTGACAGACAAGTAACTATTATATACATGCAGAAAAACAACAGTCTGTGGCTTAGCTTCTGACTTAGAGACAAAAGGATCTCTTGGTATTATGTACTTTTGATCTTGTAGATGAGGTTTTTTTGTGTAGAACATATTCCCCAAAGAAAGATGCATAATGAAATTATGTGAAAGGATAGGGAGACATATTGTCTCATACTTTATTACTAGCTTCACTAACACTATCTGTATTAAACATAAATCTGCTGATGTGAGCTGAACTCAGAGAAATCAGAGCGGATGATACAAGCTATGGCTATCTCTGTCCCTCTTCTTTCCTAGGGCGTTAACTTACTTATTATGTTTCCACACTGGAAGTGGCAAATGAATTTAGAGTGATAGCTGCTCAGCAGTCAATGATATGTGTAGAAGTCGGATTTGAAAGTAAGCATGTTTTCTGCTCCAGGCTTCCTCCTGTGGCTGAAAATGTGACCAGCTTATGTTTTGCTGTGGTAAGAAATTGTACCTGTAACAATACATAAATCAACAAAACTCAGGTAGCTTCTGTTTCCTGAGCTCCCGAATGTCTTCAGGCTTAATGACATGCATGAAGCAGCCATAAATGTCAATACAAAGGAGTTTTCTGACATCACAGCTTTACATCTAGTTTCCAGTTTACCATCTATACGCTGTTATATCCCAAGTGTATACAGCTCTGTTCAACAGGACAATGCCCCACATTTTGTTTCCTGCAGCGCTGTCACTAGTGCTCCTTGGTGTTAGCCAAATAATGCAGCGACAGCACTTGGCTGCGAAACGTGTTTGAAAGGAAGATTAGGAAAATGCAGTTACTGAAATTACCACCAGAGGGAGCTTTTGTCTCGCTAAAGTTAATAGGCCACAGAGAAATACTTCATCTCTGGTTTTGTAATGGAAGTTTTTATAGGTATTAAATTATTCCTCTTTAGGTATCAGGAGGAGAGTAAAGAATTGAAATTCACAGCACCGATAGGAAACATAAATGCTCCGTATGTCTGTGTGTGGGTGTATACATGAGTACAAGTATTTTTTTTTATTGCACACTTGGTCCTGTTACAACTGTCAGGACAGCTTAGCAAATACTACAACTAATGATAACTGGGGGGAAGCTGACACGAACTGAATGACTTGCATCTGCAAAGGTCGTGATCTAATAACAGTTCCTTTGATTTTAGCTTGGTCTCCCAGTATGGCCAAGAGAGCTAGGGGCATTTTGTGAAGGGTGGAGGAACACTCGGAGTTGGTCTGGCTGAGCGGGGACCTATGCTGCACATTTCTCCTTCGCTATGAAATCACAGGTATAATATTGCTCTGGGAATATAGCTGTTGATTTCCACCACCAACATGTGGCACAATAGCAAAATATTTCGTAAATGCATGCAATCACACCTTTCTTCAGATTGGAAAGACTTTTTTTGATCACTCGGAATTTCTCACATAGAAAACCAGTTTCCATGAAATAGACACAACTTTACAGAAGTTTTTTATTTGCTTTTCCTTTATCTGCTTGGTAGAGCTGGAATATATTTTACCTGATGGCTCATATTTTTTATAGCAAAGACACCAGCCTTGGCTCAGGAAGAACAGCAGGTGGGTTAAAGCGCTGAAGCTATTTTTGGGAAGTGTCAGGATGTGTTTGCAGGCTTCTTGGCTTGTTTTCTGGGTGTCTGGTGTTGCAAAGAGGATACTGGGCAAAATGGACCATAGCTGTGGTCCAGCATCTCCATCGCCTTTGTGGTTACAGATGAAGTGTCCCCTCTCTGCCCTCCCCACCTCCAACAGCCCTTCTTCACTTTTATTGCAAAAGAGTATTTGCAGTTTTGAAGGTGAATGATACCATCTTCATGTGATCCTCCTGAGATCTATGTGGAAATGGATGGAGACCTTCAGTGAAGCAATGCTGTCCTTCGTTCTCATAGGAAGATTGTTATTGCTCAATTTTTTTCACTTAACTGGCCCTCACCAGTCCTTCCCACATTAAAACTTCAGGGACTGCTGAGGAATAGGCATGTTCAGGCCTGTAAAGAAATGCTTCTCACTGCAGGTAGTGTAACTGGACCTGCCTCTGTACTCTTCCAGAAACTGTCTTGTCCTAGGAAGGACTGACCTAGGAATTTCTTAGTGTCTTTTACTCTTCATTGTAAAGACCAGTGTACTCAACACCATTTCCCCCTCCTCCCCCCCCTTTTCCTTTGGTAGAAGCAGATCAAACAGCATATTAAATAGCCACAAAAGTGACACACATCCTCTAAGTGAGCAAAACACATGACATAAGTCCACACAATCTAATTGTATGTACATCTGGACATCCAAGAAGCCCTGAAGAAAAAGACGGAGTTAAATGTCATGTGAATTATTCTGGCAGGTTGTATCAAGCCAACTTAATTACAGGTTGCCTTTAATTCTAAAATCTGGGTTTTTAGTTTATGTGTGTGTGTCACTAAAGAAGTAATAACACTGACAGCCAACAACTTTTCTGAAGTCCTAAAAACCCGTAGCTATTAATTTTGGTTTGGGTTTCATATAAACAAAGCTTCAAACTTCAGAGGTTCTTCCTACAAAGGAATGACCGTGCTCAAGTTTCCTACTATAGAAGCAGGCTCTAGTTTGTTCTGCTTACTTGAAAAAAACATTGTGGCAGTAGATGTATTCCAAGGTAGTTTTCAAAAATTTATTTTAACTGAAATAGGTCTCCTAAATTCATTCCACCCTAATTTTCACCTCAGAGTGAGCTCTTTATTCCTGAGCATTGCATTAGCTGCTTGCTGTGAATCCTGTGGCATTCCAGCCCTTGGCATCAACAAGGACAGACACATTGCTGCAGCACTTGATTGAACAGATATGTAATCAGTTCTGATCATATCAAAAACTCATCAGCTCCAAGTGAGGTTTTACAGTTGTTACAATTTAGGATTGTGCTTTAGAGGAAAGGTGAAAAGTTGTCTTAAATAATACAGGATTTGACCCTGCAAGACATTGAACACCTTTGATAATATGTGAAATTATCTTCTTAACCACTTCCATCATTCAAACTTAATGATAATTAAAGTAATCTTTACTCCTGTCATCAGTCTGTCTCTGCAGCCTTCTGCAGTCTTTCTGAGAATTTCATGAAGGGCTTACCATATGGGCAAAGTGCAAGTCTTTCCTCCTCTCAAGCCACTGAGTTTGCAGCAGAGAAAGCACATGCTCAGTGGATCCCTTGGTAGGAAAATCTCCAAGATGTCCTTGGACCTGTCAACATGCAGCTGTGTTCAGGAGACTTGGGCACACAGCTCCAGGCATGCAGGTGCAGGTGCCTCCTGAGGACACCTGATTCTTCAACTGGGATGTAAGGGTGAGAAAAAAAGCATTTCAAAACCTCAGCAGACTGACTGTCTAGCAGTGTCTGTGAATACAGTTCAGCACTTTTGCAATTGCTCTACAATATACTCCTGTACACAAAGAGTAAGGTGTGATACTGGAGCCCAGGGCACGGACGCTCTCTCTGCCCAGCAGTGCATGCTCCCAGGGCCAGCTGTGCAGTGCTGCCCTTTGAAGCAGCGTCGACTCAGATGTTTGTCAGACAGCACTGTGAATCAGCTCAGGGAACTGACTTGGTTGAAAATAAGCCAGCAAAACACAGTGCCACAGGGAGCTCTGCCTGCCCACCTGCAAAAGCGGAGGAGGCTGCATGAGGAAGGAGATGTGGAGAAACCTGGAAAGGCACAAAGCCAGTGAATGCACACCGACCTGTTGGTTAAAACATACCTTGGTGCCAAGAGCATGATACCTCTTTGTCTTCCTTCATGTAGGGTAAGGAGGGTGTGAGCTGGCAGCACACACCTCCTCAGCCCTCCTCTCCAGACAGGCAAGGAGCGTTGGCCGACCAGCTGCACCAATGTGCCAGCTCACCCCCATTGCCTGCCCGACCTTCCTCCACCCTGCCTGGGCTTAGGCACTCCTCCATGAGCCAGCGGGACCACAGCAAAGGCTGCAGATGTTTTTCTGCCTCTTCAATGCACAGCTCCCAGTATGGTCTGGCAAAGGCTGGGGCTGACTTGGTGGTGGCAGTGTGCCCCAGTGCTGAGGGAGGGGAGGTGGGGCAGCAGGGATGCCTTTGCTTGGCTCAGCTGGCCAGGAAAGCACCGTGCTAGCGTCAGGTAGCCTGCTTCAAAGCCTGCCACACCTGGAGGCTCTTGGTTTGCCAAGAAAGGGGTATCTGTAGAGTCACGTCCTTGCTGGCTGAGGGCTGCTGGACCTGGGCAAGAAAGAATCCTCCATTTGATAGTGGGGAAGAAAAGCCCTGAGAACAGCAGGGACTGCAGTTCTCCGGACATGTTTTCAATTGCACTGTCATCCCCCAGTGTGCCTGATCTGTCTTGATGGATTTCAACACTTCTTTTCCCTGCAAATAACTCCTCCATGCTTTCCAACTGTAACCTTTGCAGAGTTTATAAAGAGAAAGCGACACACCAGATGAGATGTTCTGTCCTGCTTTCGCAAATACCAGTACCAGGTTGAGAGTTTACACTGGGTTTTTGAAGCAGAGGGCTGAAAAATTACTTTACTTCTTCTTCTATGAGTGTTCTAGCCCAGGGCTTCCAATTCTGGAGGGTTTCTTCACTAAGACATACCATGAGGTAAAAACTGGCTCCAAAGAGCAGCAGTTCAGAATAAAGGTGGAATACAGTCTTGTGATACAAAATAGATGACTCATATCAGAGGGAAAATAATAGGCATTTTTACAGCTAATTTCTTGCAGCAGTTGTGGTGGGAGAAGAAGGTTAGAACCAGATTCAAACTGCAGAGCAACACAAGCAGATTTACCTCTCTAAGGCAGTGAGAAAGCCATCCTGTTATGGGTGACCAACCACCAATCTTACTTACTGATGCTTTGTCAGCAAGATTGCTCTTAACTATGGACAATGAAAGTAGTTGCCACTGGGTCTCAGGCAATTTTGAATTCTCTGCAGAAAACAGCTTCTCTTTGGGTTTTGGGCTCCAAATCCTGTAAATAAGCCTGAAGAATGCTGCGGTCCATTTCAGAGACTTTCTGGAAGGATTAATACTCCCAAAAGGCTGAGAAGTAGTGAGTAACAGCAGTAGCGCATAGCACACAGCTGTAGAGACTCTCAGATGTAAACAGATTAAGCTTTGCAATCAAATTCAGTATTGCCACATTTTGTAGTTGAAGAAACAAGCAGAGATAGACTACTGGTAATGGATTTACATGCAGTCATCCCAAAAAATCCAATAACACAACTATAAAGAGAGCTCATAGTTCAAGACAGTTTTGTAGCCTTGGCTCCAATGAGGAAAAGGATGATGGCAAGGTAGTGCAAACACGACAGGAGGTCACAGTGAAAACCTTAAGAGTGTCCCCAACCTCCTGGTAGATTGATGAAGGTCAGTAGTCACAAAGTGAGTAGCTTTATTACTTTGAAGGACCTTTGGCCTGAGAGTCCAGTGCTGGGCTCCCCAGTATAAGAGATGTACTGGAGAGAGTTGAGTAAAATACCACAAAGGTGATTAAGGGGCAGGAGCGTCTGTCCTTTGAGGAGAGGCTGAGACATCTGGGACTGTCCAGCCTGGAGCAGAAAAGGCTCAGGGGGATCAGATCCATGTGTATAAATCACAGTATCATAGAAGCATTTAGGTTGGAAAAGACACTTAAGGTCATTGAGTCCAACTATTAACATAACACTGCCAAGTCCCCCACAATACCTGATGGAGGAGTAAAGAAGAGGGAGCCAGTCTCTTGTCTGGTGCCCAGTGACAGAACAATGGGAAGAGATGG
Source organism: Syrrhaptes paradoxus (assembly GCA_013400615.1). Taxonomy (NCBI): domain Eukaryota; kingdom Metazoa; phylum Chordata; class Aves; order Pterocliformes; family Pteroclidae; genus Syrrhaptes; species Syrrhaptes paradoxus. Next base: position 32,372 of record VZTO01022276.1, read on the forward strand.
ACGCAGACTGAAACACCAGAAATTTAATTTAATGTAAGAAAACACTTATCTTCTGTGAGGGTGTTTTCCTTTTTATAAAATATATTTTAAAAATACCAAACAGACAGCAACAAAACTTCTCACTACATATTCCAGACTTTAAAAGCTTTTGGGCTGCTATGTTTCCTAGTTCCCTCTGAAAACCTGTAACTTATGAGATTGTAGTTTAATATTCGCTTCAGTTGGTATTTTGGTCTTGCTCATTTTAATATAGCTTTAAAATTTCCATGGAACATAGGATCACATTTTATTTTGTACTGCTGGATTTGTGATATCATGGCATTTGTGATTAGTGATTTTTTAACCTTAGAGCTCATTTCAGTAAAATCAATGCATTGTTCAAGAAGTTTCAGCTTTTAGTGGTGGACCTGACATGTTGTTTGAATCATGAAAAGTCGTGGAGAAATAATGGTCTTTGGCAAATTCAGTTAAAGAATTAGAACAAGTGCAGCATATGAAATTGTTCTTAACTTTTTGTATAGCATCTATTTCAAAGCAGTGGCATTAATTTAGTAAGGTAGAACTGAAGACTGGTAAACGGTAGCTCCCTACGTTCCTGTACATTTTAATGTATATAATAAAAATATGTAGCAAAAGTTAAATCCAAGTACAGCATTGCTGATTTTTTTTTTCAAATGTGGATGAAGATTACAATTGCCACAAAAGTGGAAAAAAAAAGTTTCTTACCCATTATTTGTTTCTTATCATCTCCTTAGACTGCTTTCTGCTTGATACACAGATGGAAAAAACTTTCAAAACTGTTTTTGTTATTCTTCAAGATTCTATATAGAAGTTACATAAAATAATGATTTCTTGGCTTTTAAATAGCTAAAACCATTTATTTGTGTTGTCTCTGTTTCCTATATTTTAAATGACAGCAGATATAATGCAGCTCTTCTTTCCTAAATATTTTTTTCTTCTTTTTGGAGCAGTGGAGGAGGGTAGGGTAATAAAACCCTACTAAGTAGTATTCTAATCACCAGATGCCTATTTTAAATAAGACTTTCTTGGATTATTTTTCTTAACATGCTTTTTTTAGGTATCCAGTCCATGACTCATATGTTTCTTCAAAGGACAAAACTCTTCTGTCTGGGTGAATCTTCTGTTCAGCCTTGAGAGTTTCTCCCCAGGTTTGACTGATCAGGTGGATGACTTACCAGAATCACGTATACAAATGCTAGGTATGTGGCATTTGCTATATACAGAAGCACTTGAGAGATCTACTTCCCTTAAATAGAAAGCCTAGGCTTCACGCACATAGTTAAATACCTTACCATTGTTTTGCTTGCCTTTTTTTTTTTTTTCTTCCTAAGATATATTGTTCTGGTTTCCCATGCAAGAAAGATTTCTTCTCTATCATCCTTGTTTAAGTCTATATTTCATTTTTTCCAGCCTACATTTTTCTTTCCTGCATTGGGAACTGTAGCCATTTCTGTGCTGTACGTATGCAATGGCACAAGTCTATGGAGGAGGTGGGAGCTGCTGCTGCGTTTGCCAAGCCCTTCTCAAGACAACTTTCTGACCGGGCTGCATCCAGCCACGGGAGCAGGCAGCACCCACCAAGACTTGAGCACTCACAAGGACATCATCATCGACTGCCTGATGCTTCTGCCCCTCAGACCACCCTTCAGAGACTTTTTCCACTGGAGCTGGGCAGCGTGGGGAAGATGCCGGTGAGGCACTCCTGCATCTGCATAGAGCTGGTGTGCATGTGCAAGACAGAGGAGCTTTGATTCCTCCTCCACCTTGAGGATGAGCTGAAGAGAAGTCAGGGCCGACAGTTCCTGTGTAACCTTGGCAGCCACCTCTGCCTCCATGTGGGGAACCTGCCTGCTGGCTGCAGCTGTTTCTGACAGCAGCTCCACTCCCAATGGACAGCGCTGCCCCCCTCGTGCTCCTGCAAGCTCTGGCTGAGGAATACCTCCAAGAGCACCCATGGATCCGTAGGACTGTAGGATAGTCTTGGCAGACATAGATAAGGTAGTTAAGAGTTGTTTCCTTTGTAGTTTAGGGTCTTCAATAGAAATGCATCTAAGGACCGTGGTCCAGCTGGCTTCCAGGCACTCAGCAAAACTACAGTTCAGCAGAAGATGCGGCTGGAAGGAGGCTTGCAGCGGAGACCTCTGTCACTATCATGAGTGTGACTGCAACAGTGCCAATACATTAACTTGTTTGAACAAACACTCTGTGGATGTCAGGGCAAGGCTTTGTCAGGGAACGTGGGCCCCTCCGAGACGCATCCACACCCTGCTGATGAATCAGGCGAGTGCTTTGTGGGGAAGCGGGTTTGGGGGGCTCTGTTTTCACCCACTCTGGTACTCAGGTTCAGACTGACAGGTCTGTAGTTCCCTGGATTCTCTTACCAACCTTTCTTACAGATGGGCGTCACACTTGATAACCTCCAGTCCACTGGGATCTCCCCAGTTAGCCAGGACTGCTGAGAAATTATTGAAAGTGCCTTGCTCGGTAAGAACTGCCACCAGCTCCCTCAGTACCCTGGCGTGGATCCCATCTGGCCCCATAGGCCTGTGTGTCTCTTAGTGGATTTCCCCCTGGATTCAGGCAGCGGCTCACCTCAGCTGGTCTCTGACTCACTCTCTTTCAACATGAGCCAGGTTAGTTTTGACTTTGTTTAATGCCCTCAATTCTGACTGTTGTTTCTGTTGTGGGATGGCTACAAACAAGATGGGAGCAGATGTCCCTTGCCCATCCCATCGGTGGCCAAAGGCCTGGGTGGGCAGAAGGACCCATCGCATTGTCAGCTCCAGCACTAGGCCAGCCGGAGGTGGAGTTGACCTGTGCAGCCACCTTTGCATGCCCCAGCTAAAACCCCACGGCGCATCTTGCTTGGGCTTAGGCAGCACTCCTCCCAGCATGGGCAGCCCTGCCAGCCACGCCTGAAGGGGTAACCTCACAGGCAGCAGTGCCAGGGGTTTCTCACAGGGACCTAGGTTGGTCAGCTTTGGGTGCAGCCTCCCAGGGGCAGGAGAAAGCATCCTTCCAGAAAAAGCTTGGCGCAAGGGACAGTTTTGTGTCTTCATGCCAACACATAAATGCACAGGAGCTCGTCAGAGCTATGGCTACAGGCATTTGGAAGTAAGAAAGGACAGCCTCTGAAGCAGATGCCTTATGCCAAGGAGCATACACCAACAGGGTGATGTTTAGCAGACAAATTATTGACTGTGGCAGCATGTTATAATAAGATGAAACTGAAAACTGTAATACTAGGCAATGCTATTTTCCCTGCTTATATCAGCTATGTTAAATGTATATTGTTTTCAAGAGATAATATGCAGCTACAAACAAATTTTTAAAAAAGATTAGTCTTGCCCCAGCCACACCTTAAAAAAAGGTCTGCAATCAGCAAACACAACTGAAATGTTCACAAAGCCCTATAGAAAATGGCACTGTGTGCTGAAGAATTGATGCAACAAAGTTGAAGGTTAACATAAATAACAAATTATGATTAAGCTGTGTGTGCTTTCTAGCAGGGCAAAAAGCTGCATTTCACATTTAGCTATGCAGTGACTAGGATCTGCCTCTCCAGTATCAACACGAAGAATATCGAAGCTAAATTGGCAAAGCCTTGAGCTGTCCTTCAATGTGAAGAAACACAGCCCCACAGTGACTTTCTTATCAGGGCCAGCTCGTGTCTTGTGGAAAATGACTCTGAACCAGTCGCCCCGCTGTCACTGCTGGAACTGTTTTAAAGTGCCTTGGCCAGATAAAACAACGAATATATCCGTTTCCCTTTCGGAGACAGGCAATTCCCATCAGCCGACCTCAGGCCAGGTGCTGAGTAGACTGCCCCGTGATCGAAGAATCCAAAATTTTTGCGTTTGCACCATCCTCTCAGCCATGCATTTATAAGATGGCTTTTTCTGGTCATCTCAGCATTTGTCCCTGCCACCAAAGGAATACCGGCAAACACTGCTTGTATGCCTGCTCCATCAACTAACTTCCCCAGCCTCCTAAAATCATGTTTTATAATCCTCAGGCTTCTGTCAGCAATCCCATCGCTGCNACCGAGGTAGCTCAGGATGGGGGTTTCCTGCGACGCCGGACTGAGACCTGCTGCCATGCCTCCTCTCAAGCTGTCTCTCCCTGCTTGACTATGGTGAGAGAGAGGGTCCATTACTCCCATTACTCCCTCAGTCTGGGAAGTGCAATCTCTGCGCCTTTCTCACAGAGAGTCACTCCACCAGTCAATCTCCCGCTCGCATTCTCTGATGGTCCGCAGTCTATCTACCTCCTCCCTAAGTTCCACTACAAGGCTAAGCAGCTCATCTAGCTGCTCACACCGCACGCAAGTTGCATCCTTCCCATCCTCCCCCCGGCAGCAGCAGGCTGAGGCACTCTCGGCAGCCAGAAACCTGGACTGCCACATTATGGAGCAGATCCTCTGTCTGGGTTGCCACAGTCTTCGCGTGGGAAGCCCGTTTCCTGGTGAGGACCATGTTTGAAGTGTTGGTGTCAGGGCCTCTCAACAGGAGAACAAGTTACCTGAGAAAAGACAAGAGCACTCACCTGTGCTGATACGAGACACAGCCTCCACTCCCACTGCCGCCTAATTGAATGGGCAGTGCAGGCAGCCCTCAAACACTGACTACCACCACCCTAGGTGCTCAAAAGGGCTTTCTACACCTTCTGCAGTTGTGTTGTGTGGACGGGAACTAGTTCCCGCCCTCCCTGGTCTCTCTTTATCCACACAGCAAATGGGTCAAGGTCAATCACCAGAGATAAAGAGCAGGCAGTGTCAGCTCTACCCCTGGTGAGTCAGGAGCCTGCCCACAAGGTGCCAGCTGCAAGCCCAGGCACAGCACTGCTGCTGGCTCCAAAAAAACCCTAAAAAAGAGCTTTTCTGGTCACTTTTCTTCAGTTTCCTTCCCCAGTGCAGTTTTACCTGCTTGAAGTTAGTCTCTGAAGCAAAAGAGAAATAGCAGCCACAGCAAACAGGATTTACTTGGCTATTGGTGTGCTCCAATCTGCCTAGAAAGAGAAGTATGTAAGCAATGCCCTGTTGTGTCCAAGCAATGGTCTGTTTAGCCCAGTAGTGTGATCAGCAGTGGCAAGAGAGAAGGCTGCTGAGTGGCTTCATGGGAGCGTGGCTCCTCACAAGCCCCTGCTCCCCTCCCGGTAACCTAGCTGCTGCAGCTGCAGTACTCACAGGTGCCAGCAGGCACAGCAGTTAAGTATCAGAAGATTGTCACAAGTGGTCTTGTATTATGGAGCTTTTGGACAAAGAATACAATCCTGCTTATTCTGAACGGCAGCTGCATCAGCACTATGGAGGATGCTGTTGCTTATCAAACCCTTTGAAGCCTATAGAATGCTGAGAGACGAGAAATATTGTTTGTTCAAAAGTTAATTGCAAATTCACACTGCATTATTCCTTCACCTATCTCCACATTGAAAGACCATCTATCCTTAAATAAAGTCACCTGTACAAAAGCCTCATTCAAGATTAACCACACAAAGAACTTAAAGTGATGGCACTTCAAACAAACCTCTAGTTAGACAGGAGCACAATTATTTTTCCCAAGTGCAGCCTTCATAAACATCTATTCAGGAACACTTTTTAAAACCATCTTAGGAAAGAAGTATTTTATTGTTTATTTCCATGCACAGCTCTAAAGAGAGTAATTTGCTTTCTATGATCTTTTCATTTTGAAGTCTGCCTGCCTTGGATTTTGAATTCTAATTAATATATCTACTGGAAGCCACAAACTGCTACCAACCCCCTTAAAACTGACATCCCACAGTATTTCTTAGCTTCAGCAGATTAGCATCATTGAAAGGGTGAAAACTGTGAAACCATTTTTCGATAATTTAATCTTTCTTTAGGTGGATTAAAGAAGTCTTATTTAAAGCTGGCATTTGGCTTCACAGAGTACTTATTTTTCTGCTATATCAGGAAGAAAAAAATATTTTAAAGAGGAATTACTAGAACTGTTCTGCTCAGGAACCTGTACCAAACTGGTGTTATTAAAAAAAAAAAAGAAGTTAAGCTACCCTTGGTTAATAAACCCAGTCTTTAGCCATGTTTATTCCCTTACGAGATACCGTGACTAATGCATAACATACACTGTTCTATACACTTTATATGTACATACTACATACAGAAGTATTGTGTATCCTCACCAGAAGTCAGTAAAGCCTGCTATGTGCTTCAGTGACTGCAGAATAAACACTTGCATATACTCAAAATACACAGAAAAGCACAATAAACGTTTAGATGCTTTCAAAGAGAAGAAACAAAATTTTCTTACCCAAGTTCCCATTTTAGATATATATTACCTCATTAATTTTATGAATACAGCCACATAGATGCACCTTACAAGTTAGACTGCAAAGGTTACCTCTATCCAATAACCTGTTTCTGCTTAGTCTCTCAGCACTGCAATCTACTTTCGAAATAAAGACGAAGATCCTGAAGTTGTTGTAACAGATGTTCACATACAAGTTGCTCCAAGACCGGTCTTGGTAGGCCTTTCGTTACTGCTGAGGATTTTACTTGGAGGCATCTTGATCTAGGGCCAATATAGTACCTTTGGAATATTCAAGGTTTGAACTGAACTTGCATTAATTATTTTGCTGTTGTAAAACTAAACGCTGCAATGAGTGTGTATTAAATGCTAGCCGAATACACAGACTACATTTAAAAGAATTGGAAAAGGCACTGTTGGACCGTGTCAGGTTTTAGAGCTGCTGAGAAGTTATGATCAAACAAAAGCAGCATTCCAAAGACTCTGAGTAGTTTTGCATCAGATTGATTAAACATTCTTCTCATTAGCCTTGTCTCTTGTGTGCGATGTCAGTAATTTTAAAAATAAAAGCTTGAAGCTAAGCATACATCCTGGTAAGCCGGTATTGCTCTGCCATTCCCCACAGCTAGTCAAGAGCCCCTCTAGAAGTTTAACAGCGACACTGCTGCTGCTCTCAAGCGAAACATCACTAGTTCATTCAATGCCTTTCTCTGATGGTGTGATGATCTATAGAGCTGATGCATTCTGAAAAGATGACATCACAGGGTTGTCCCGGTAACCCAGCAGGAGCTGCTCTGCTGCCGCCTCAATCCACAGCAAGACATCATTTGTAAACCCATCCTGTTGATCTCAGTTCAAGGGGACACCACGGGATTACCTTATGAGCACTGGAGCATCTCAAGAAGTCAACACAGCTGTAGCAGTGGAGGAGTGAAACCTTTCTGACCACAGCCTTGTGACTTCTCCTCATTCCTAAGTGCCCAGCCAAGCTTTCCTTGTGCTTGGGGCATTCCCAAACACACACACGCACTGCTCTCCCTCTGCTGATGCTTTGGTCTGAATCTGGTGTGCAGACTTCTTTCTTTTCTTGTAAGTCGAACATATGGAGAGTGCTTCATAAAATCTCCTTGAGCCACACCAACATAGAAAGATTTTAAGATTTGTAGCTTTCTATCACATTTTTAGCTTTTCATCAAGTTTAGTTAAAATTAACAGATACCTGAGTTATTGGGGTACAACTAAGAGAACAGGACAGCAGCACATAGAACTGCAGAAGCCTTTCCTTGTTAGGTATTAAGTGATTACTAAGAATCACACACATTTTTCATCAATGCTAAGTAATATCTTCCCCAAAATAACATATTTGGATAATTTCCTTTAGTATGTAGGTAGGCCCTTTTTCACCTTATGATCAGCTGCACTTAATTGAAAAGTAGCATGTTGCCTGACCTCATCTTCCCTCAGACACTTCATTAGACAAAGACTATATGTGAAGGAATATTGCCTTTTTTTGTCCTCCTTTTTAATGTAAAAAGAATTGAAGCTTACCTACATAACTTCAAAAGATGAGAATTGCAAAATCAATGTGCCTATTCATTCTTTCTGCTAGCACATATTGCAAATTAAACATTAAGAATTTTTTCATTTCTTTTGGGTGCATCAGTAGCAGCATAGCTGGTGTATGTTTTTTTCCACTCTACTGCAGAATTTAATCTTCCTCAAGAGCTACAGCTACTGGCATTGCTACTTCCCTTTATTCCAACACACCATCTTAACGTAAATAACATCCTCATGAAATAATTTTTTTTAAAAACCTGAAGCCAAGAGATGCTAACACATTTCATAATTGCAAAACAAAAGTGAAGAAGGCTGCTTCATACAACACAATAAAAAAGGACTTTCAAAAAACCAAATAGGTTTATTTGCAGCCTTTATGAATTAAATCTACCTTTCTTTAGCCAGAAGCATCATGATTTCAAGATGTTTTAGACCCACAGCTGCTGTGTGCAAGTTTTCTTAACATATGACCTAACCAACTTTAATAGCTTCAATGCTATTCCTACAGTTTCATTAATGTTGCTTCAGTTACACATCACTGATTTTAGATGCAGTAAAAACAGAAACATTTTAGTCATTCTTGAAACCAAAAATCCTGTGGAAAAATTAATAACATAAGCAATCTGTTAATCTGAAAAATAAATAAACAGATTGGTTTATTACTCTTTCCTCAAAATTAAATCTCAATATTTAAATGTATAAGTCAATCTAAACCTTTTAATTGCAAAACAAATTTAACTGCCTGTGCAATATTTGCTACATGTAATAAGCATTTCCAGTTTTGACATGAACAGTTGCACTATCTAGAAAGCATTATGTGGCAGAAATATTTCTAATAAAAACAAATAAACAAAAAATCAATTCTGTTCCTAGGATTTGATTAATTAAAAAGCAGCAACGAGCCCGAAGCTGCTTACCCACTTTCTGGAAATGGCTTGTAGAAACCAACACAAGCACTGTCATTCGGGGGTGCTAACAGAATAGCTCTGCCCAACCCCAGATCCCAAGTTAGGAAAAAGGGAGAGCAGCATTTTTACAATGCAGTTACTGAGTTGCTCCTAAAGAAGGAAGAACCTGCCTGAAAATAATAGATTAAGCTGTTAAATGGATCTTCGTGGTATGCTCTTTTGTACTCATATGGATCTTGTTTTGATCAAGCAAGGCTCCTTCTTGTGCATTTAATTACTGTCTAATTGAGCCTTACATCCAGCTGTGTTCTCACTGTTCAAGTTTCCAGGTACTGCAATAAAATAAAATAAAAAAAATAACAAAAAAGTTTCAGGATTCAGTTTAGGTGAATATTTTTGTTGGTAATACGTTCCTTTGTTAAAAAACAGAATTCAGTCTGTGCCCTTTACCACTAGCAACTGCAAAAAAAAAAAAAAAATCTAGCCATTCTGCCTGTTTCCAGAGAATATTTCATAAAGATCCTTCTATTTGAGTATGCCACTTTCTGGACAGTTATTGTTACCATTTTAAATAAGTGATACCTTATAATGCAAATTAAAGCTGCTAACTTTTAAGCTGTTAAGAGTCTCAAATTGGATTTTGGTAGGTGTTCATAGCCTCAAATATCACCTTTGCAATTACAAGTCTTCCCTGCGCCTCCCCCCCCCCGGCACAAAGCCTGTTCACTGCTCATTCAAAATACATGCATCTCATACTTGGAGAATCAGCATTTCATATACAGAAACAACTCAGATTCAATGCAATATTTACACCAGACAGATTTCCCAGTGAAAGTCAGGAAAGCAGTGAAGAAAGAAATCCCACTGTATGAGCATGCTAGGTGTATTCTTTCCTTTTCCCATGATTCACAATTATATTGAAGGCAAATGATGCAAAACAATTTGTGCTTCCATGGCTTATGTGCCCCAAAAGTTATCCTTCCTAATTATGATCCATCTTAAAACCAATAAAGCCCCTGCAACCTTGTTTGGATCAAAAACCTAATGTAACAAAAATTAAATATAGATATGTATCAGGAAGGAGTTAAATTGTAGATGCTATGTTTTTAGTGCCCACAAGAGTAAACAACAAAAGTGAAAGTACAACTTAATTCTCCTCACTGTCTAGTGAGGTGAAATTGAGACCCTCAGTCTGATCAGACACCTGGGGAACGTAGATCCAGCCTCACTCAGACTGTATAATGGTCATTTCCATGGTTATGAATAACAATGGTATTTCTCCTCTCACTTGACACTTGCAGTTATCTTAGTATTGCATTAATAAGGTTTATAGACCTGTACATGGAGATTAATCCATTTTCTGGCATCTGTAATTACGGATTAGCTAGTGCACTTTTACTTACAGGCCCACTTGTGTTCACAAGCAATGACACCACCGATTTTTTTCCCCTTGTAAACCACAAAACAGTAAGAGACAGAAGTTCAAGTCCCCACTCACGCATACTCAAGCTGTCCCAAGCCCCTTTCAAGACCCTTCCAGAAATGCATTATGGAATAAAAATAAAATTAATCAACCTGTCCTAAATATCCCAGATTTCATCACAAGGAGGATAATCAGTAAACCTAGTCTGAATTTCAGCATACTTCTCAGTTTGATTTTAAAATCTAATCTAAACTTTTCTTCATGCTAGTCATTCTTTCAGCTCAGCTATATAAATTACTCCGTTTTCACTTAAAGTGATAAAATCAGAAAGCACAAAGACTAACTTTAGGGAGGGGGATCCCTCCCCCACCCCTGACTTTTTGGGTACAACTCAGCAACTTCCAGTTACACAAATGCAGCTCTACAATGTTTTTGGCAAAGATTAACTGAGATTTCCCAGTATGGTAGACTGACAGAAGCTTTTAAAAAGCATGTTCTGTTTTACAATGTATCATTACTATTTTTATATTTCAAAATGAAAACACTTTATCATAGTCTGATCCAACTTTATAAACACTCATAACAAGGTAATGTAGTATTACAAATTTATTTAGCTTCTTTGAAATAGTTTTTCAGCATTGAAAATTTCACACATATAAAACAACTTCAACTTCTATGCATTAAAAACAACGTATGGATTTCTTTTTAATTTAAAGGAAGTGCTGTGCTTTTTTTTTTTCTTTAGACATCTCTCATGAACCAAATTTTCAGTTATAAAGCTGATAAAAATAAGTGATGCACCACCACATTTNTTTATAAAGAGATCCGGAAAAGTACCTAAAATAGTGATATTTATTTAGTATAAAATTTCAATAATAAAATATTGCTCATAATAAATAAGAAAACATGAGTTTCATTAATACTGTTCTCCCCTTAAAGCTCTCTTGGATGTAACATGATCAGACTTGATCAAAACTCAAATTTTTATTTTTCCTCTATATGAAGGAGGCAGGTTACAGGCTTCAGGTCATTCTTTCTTAGAAAATTTTATTATCAAACACATTCATTTCAAGGCTCATGCGTAGTTATGGGCAAAAAAAATAATCCTTAAGTGAAAATCTACGGTGATGAGGTTTATTAATACCTAAAATATTTGCCTTTTTTGTTAAAACCAAAGTGGAGTAAGACTCCTCATAGATTATGAATGCAAAGGGAAAGCTACCCAAGTTTCCTCAAAAGCTTCTAAATACCTGTGCAGCTGTACTTAATGGTTATCAAAGCTGTTAGGGAAAGTTAGCTCTATAAGGGGATAGAAGCTGTATCCCCTTTATATGGGAACATTTGATTTCATCCCTGCTCGTCCCATCTGCAGACATGGAAGTTTGGAGCAGTTCTTCAGCAGCTGCTCAATAGCAATATGACGGACGTTGAGCTCTGAGGCCAAAGAGTCCTTTTCTTGGACTTGGTGCGTCAGCTCTTCAAACACATCTGCAAGGACATTATTAGGTTAATCCACTTGGTCCCTGTACTTTCAACGGAGGTAAGAAGCAGTGCTGAACATTACTAATACAGAGGCACAGACATCTAAGTGGGCTCATGCACAAAACCACCACTTTTTCTGGTTCCAGCACAGCTTAGCATATGCATTGTGAACTGAACAGGACCACCAGTTTATAGTTTTAGGTGACCTGAGCTAAGGTGGGTCAGTTTACAACTCAAAATGAAGCTGATTCTGGTAAAAAAAAAACCCCACAAAAAAAA
>VZTO01022276.1:53422-85478 GCA_013400615.1 Syrrhaptes paradoxus
GATTACTCCTTCCGATACCCCTGAAGGTGTTCAAGGCCAGGTTGGATGAGGCTTTGAGCAACCTGGTCTAGTGGAGGGTGTCCCTGCCCATGGCAGGGGGGTTGGAACTTGATGATCTTTAAGGTCCTTTCCAACCCAAACCATTCTATGATTCTATGATCTGTTTAATCAGAACAATTAGTAAAGGACCAATGCTAGTTTTAGCTAGTTGTGGAGACTACCGTCATAGCCAGTGAAGAAACGCTTCTCAGGTACAATTCACCTCATTCTAAATAGTTAACAGTAGAAAGACTTGTGACAGCCACCTATGCTTTTTCCTTTAATCCTTGTGAAATGCATCAGTCCATGGCTGACTACTTTAAGAGCCCTGGCTTTCACTACACAGTCCAGCTGCTGCTCCCCTCAACTGTCCACCTCCTGCTCCCCTCAACTGTCCACCTCACACACATACAGCACCATTCTTGAAACAGGGATGTCTCACCAGCTCATGAAACAGTTCCTGAACAACTGCTAGTGTCCACTCGGAACACTAAGATCAGATGAGCTCATGTTTGGTTTACCCAGTGTACAGGGCTCAGACCCACAGCAGACAGGGAAATGCTCCACAAGACATTACATGTTCATGTTCATCTACTGTAAGTCACTGCTGCATATTAATCTGTTCATTAACAGTGCTGAAAAAGGGGGGTTCTTCTAATAGAAAAGCAGATCCCAAGACCTGTTCAAAATATATTAAATAAAACCAGCCTATGATAGCAAGTCATCCACATCTAAATGACAAGGGGTGGTACAAAACGGATATTCTGCAGTTGTACAATTCTGCCAACACTGAAGAATAGGATCATTAGAGATGTTTATCTCCAACACATCTGCTTGACAAGACTTAAAGCCAACTGCTATTTTTAAGTTTATGCCTGCAATTTCATTTGAGAGTTAAATCTTACGATCTATTAGATTGGCCAGAAGGAAAATACCAGTGCTGTTCATTAACTTCTAAAACAGACACATGGTAAAGACTGGATATTAACTTGTTCATAAATTAAAGTTCAGTCTTCACCTACATGTGACAAAGCCAGTGCATTCCATACATTAGGTGTGCACACAAATTATCTCCCACTGAATTTCTATTAGCTCATTTGTATTTTAGCACATAGCAAAGACATCCTAAATAAGACAAAACAGAAATCTGATTGATCCTTTAAACACATTTTCAAAATTCATGTTCCCTATAAACTACTTTACTACCCAAGAAGAGAGTTTCCTACTGTATTAGACAAGCCAATACATTCTGATGAAAATTTACAAGAACTACTATGTTAAAGATGCCTCACACCTTCTAAGAAAAATAAGTAAAACTGACCTAGAAACGAGTGGAAGACATTAGACAGTATTTCTGCATTCTGGAAGATGCCAGGTAAGTAACATAACTGCTCAACTTTTTTGCATGTACAAACCTCCCGAATCTATATATAGAGAAATCAAAAAAGTACTTTCAGAACTAGCCACACAGCTCTGCTATTACTCAGCAGTACTTACATGGCACTTTGAAGATGAAACACAGCATCTCCAACTATGTTCAAACTTGAATTCATAGTTAAGTGGTTTGCTGGAAACTGCAGCTAGTTCCACAAGTCCATTCAAGTTTGCAGAAATGAGTCATACCCCTGGACTGAAAATGCTACCTTGAAACAAGTTCTCATCTGTCTAGCCTAAAGGGCAATGATGAAATTTTTTAGCTTTTGTTGCCAGAATAATATGTTGTATTGGTTACTATTTAATTAACATTGAAAAAAATGATGTGTAACGTTTTGGAACAGAATTAAATTACAACAGCAGTTTCCAGTCCTTTCAGATGTGCTTGACAACGTATTTTATTTCAGTGAGATATTTTTCTGTAGGGTGTAAGGAAGAAAAAAGTAAAATTTGAGTACTTACAGCTTTTTAAAAATAAAGTAGTTTAGTTGTTAAGATGAACACAAAGAACAGAGAATGAGGGTACTACATAAGATTTTATAGACCTTAAGAGCAAAAAAAGCTATGCAATAAGACAGATTTGTTTATAGCATCTTTGTTTCAACCTGGAGACTGGGATGCACCAGCCTGATGCTGAAATTCCTCAAATGCTACGAGTCTCAAGCCTTTAAAGGACCATGGAAATGGAACTATCTTAACATAAATCAGGGGAACAGACTCTTTTATATTACAAAACCTGGGATATGGACTGTCATTTGCTATTCACCTGTTGAACTCTAAACAGAAATGGAAGCAAGCCAGTTTGCTTGTCAGCTAGCATCCTCCAAGATATTATCATAGTTAGCTGCATCAGATAAGCAAAAGAGTGAAAAAAAAAATCAGCTCAAACAATCAGATTTTCCCCTTCTATTACGGTTTTGTCTCTGTTACCCTTGAATTTCAGGAAACTCATGGATTTTTAAATAATTTTGTATTAAGACACACCAGCACAAAACCAGGTTAAGATAGATACATCACCCATGACAAATAATGTAAAGCTAAACTGTAATTATAACAGACTGTCAACTTTGAAACCTTCAGAGACAAGTCTGATGTTTGAACAAATACATTCCAGTATCAAGTTCCCAAAGCTGGGATTTCCACAAACATTGTCCAGAGGATCACAAAGCATGCATTAACAAAGAACACACCTGCATTGCACAATGTGTTCCCACGGGAAGATACCTAAACAACTCTAAACAGCACCACAGGCAGCACAACTGCTTAGCCCTCTAGCCACCTCTGTGTGCTCTGAGAAACCCAGGCTAGATAGCTACAGCCTCCTCACAGGAGAATTAGGGCACAGTCAGGTAGCTCCACACGACACCACAGTTTGATGTGGAAATCCTACAAGTGGAGCTTCAAAGCAGCTCAGGCAGAGGAGTTTGTTTTGTTGATACATACACATACAGACAGCTTTTATACATATACACACATATTTTATGTGTTCATATATTTTCCCCTCACCCTCCAGTTACAACTGCAGATGTTATTAGTATTATATATTTGCTACCAGAGTTCAGTTAATAATTTTCCCATATTATGAAATTAAAAAGGAGAAGAAATTTATCTCACACTAACACATAACATGATTTCTTGGCTTACGCAATCTAGCTACATATGAATTTAAAACATTTCCTGTTTCAATCCATCGATTACTACTGTGACACCTACTCAGAAAAACAAAACACAAACAACAATCTCTGCTGGTGCTCATTTCGCCTGCACAAGGCAAACAAAAGCCAACATCAAACTCCAGCAGACCCACACTACCAGGATATTCTAAACCCATCTAGAACGTTAAAACCACTGTACAAAATCAGTTTTGCCTCTCAAAAATGCTAGTTCAGTGTTTCATGTATAAGTGCATGGTATATTTTAAAGTTTAAGAATCACCTTATTATTCTGTTGTGCTAAATCACTCAATAATGATCCTTCAGACACAAAAGCTAGTTTTGCAGTAAAAGTATTTATGTGTAGCTTAGACCGCTCAGCTTCCTAGAGAATGACTCCTCAAACTAAGTGAGCTGAAAGAACAAGTGCAACAGGGACAAAAATACTGTCCTTTCACGACACACCATCTACCCCTTATCCCTTGCGTTTAAACTGAAGATCAGCACTGCTAAACTCCCTTAAGAACATTACTCTTCCCCTGTTCAAGACAGGTTGATGACATGTAATAGGAGAAAGCTTAAACCCACATCTTGGCTTTCGGTTTATTCTGTATGCCCATTTACCCTTTTCTCCTCCCCTCACTATGACTCTTTCAGTCAACTTCAGAGAAGCAGACATCCATGTACATCACTCACAAATTCTAGGATGGACACCACAGCTGAACTCTGAACTGCACACAAACCTGTGATTTCTGTGAATTAACTGAACTTAGTAAGAAGCATAATCACATTTTAGGCTAAGCTATCATTTTATTTCATTAAAAGACTAAATATCTACTATTAAAAACAATTATCATGGAGACACATAAAGGTTTTATGACACAGTAAATAACTTCCTCATTCAGAAACTCAGCAGTTATTTAAGGCAGACCATCAATTAAGCTTTCTGTACAGCAGTCTTCTCTATAAAGGACTCCAACTTGAATTTTTTTTTCAATTATGTATCATTCTCAAGCTATTGTCCAAAAAGGTTACATAAAGGTTACAAAAAACCACCCCAACCTCAGGAAGCTAAAGGCTGAGACACATCACAACACTGATCCAGAAAGAAGTCTGTTGAGTCATTACAGATGGGGATGGTCTCTGACATGCTCATTTCTAATTACTCACTTAACCAAGGCAATCAACAACATTACCACCTACATAGAAGCAAACTCGTACAGCTGTGAGCTCCCAGATGTCAGAAGACAGAGAGATTCACCAATACTAAACTATACCGTAATTAAGTGCAGCTAAGTGAATTATATTGCTGTAGTGTTTTGGTTTCATATATTCGAGAAAGTCTTTTTCAGAGAGGGTTCAGGTGGTTAAGCCTGGGGCTAGATCAGTTTCAAGGGCATAGATTTACCATAGACAGCTTTAAGCAATCAAAGGGAAACAGAACTGTTCTCATGAATTTTGTTAAAGCACTAGATTATGACACCCTTTTGAAAAAGGATAATCAGGAAACTTAGTTCCAGAATTTCATACACAGACTCACAGAATCATTTAGGTTGGAAAAGATCTTAAAGATCATAGAGTCTAACTGTAAACTTAATGCTGCCAAGTCCACCGCTTGCCCTTGCACATGCATCTGCAATGCTGCCTTCTATCCTCCCAGTGAGGACTGGATAGTCATGAAAGATGGAAGAGGTGCTACACAATCCCCTTAAATCAGACAGCACTTAACACGTGGAAGTTAACAGGGTACTGCAAACAGTGGGAGTACTTAAGCATCCTGCAAGATGCTGAGCTGTGACTAATAGCCATTAAAAATGACCAAGCCTTAAGCACTGTCCTAAGCTGTTGCATTAATACCTCTTTAGAACAGCATATTTCACTTCCTGAATTACTTAAAAATATATGTACAGATTTTAATTGCTTGGATTTTTAAATACAATGTTAAATAAAAAGGCAAACTATTAGAGAGAACAGCACTTACTGTAAGTGTGGGATAGCACATCTACAGAGTTGATACAACTTACAGTTGATTCTGTTCAACAACTAGCTATGTTATAATGCATCTGAGTTTCATTAAAATACAAGCAGGAGGTTAGTATGAAAACATCTAGTATAGCATTCTGAGTTAGTAAATTATCCACTTGATTCCCTATCCAGCGCTGCCAAAAGATTGTTATTTTAGATGCACATAAATCGCAGTCTTTGTCACAGGAAAATACAGGAATCCCACAGATACATCAAAAGTAGGAAGAGCATGACCATAGATATAGTAAAAGGCTGGCTCATGCAGTGGTTCAGCTGAAAAGTCTCATGATTCTTTATAAAGTCATTTACACTGCCTCTGCCAGCCTTAAACCTTTTCTCCCTATAAAAGCAGTAACAGTACATATTTTCAAAGTAGTACACAGAAAACAGAATATCAGAAATTGAGGTATTTTGATGCTATAATGACAAAAAAATATTTTCTTTTACTATGTAAAATAAAAGACTAAGAATATAATGGTTCATGTAGTTTCAGGTGAGCTTTCATCAGCATTCTGTCCAAATAGTCTTCTTTTAAAAATAACAAAAAAATCATAAGATTATGCAAAGTAGTCTGCTGCACAGATTAAGGCTTTACTATTATCAAGTCTACTTAAAGAGTTCCAGAAAAAGAAAAAAGCTGCTCCAGCTAAAACTTAATTTTGTAAAGTAATATCCATAACAAGTAATTTGACAAATTGACAGTTTATCTCAAACAAGAAAGCATAGAAACCATCCAGCAATTTTTTAATGCATCCTGTTCTACTGTTTCAACACTTTTAAACCAACACTAGATTCTGAATGTAATCAAAGTACTTAATTCTTATTACGGCAATATGTTTCTTTCTCATCTTAAAGCCTACAGAGAGAAACATCTTAACTCCACTTCATACTGTGAACCATAAACCCATCATTTTAAAGCAGTATGAAAGCTCAAGCAGACTGACAGGTTGTCTTAGGTTAGATAGTTGCTGAATTTTATCAAAAAGAGTAAATACACAAGCATGTCTCTTCTAAACAAAAGCATAAAGCATGCAAATTACTACTGAAGTATTAAAGTATTGTTCAGATTAAAATATATTGCCTCTAGTAGCAACAAAACCCTTAATGGCATCACTTGTTATAAATCAAAACATAGACATTATTTAAAAGTTATTCTGATTTGCTAATGCATTTTCCACATTTCTGTAAGGTAAGAACAAAATTTTATTACCTACACACGCATTAGAAGTCAGATGCACAATAGAAATAGTGTACGGAACACACATATTTACATCCTTGTAGCCCCCTACATTCCAGTTTTACGCTTCTAAGGTTCAGAATAAGCAAGCAGATCACTGGATACAGTGCTCATATCTCATAGCACCTTACCCTCAGAAAGACTTGATCTTAAGACCTTTAGCATACCCTGACATATATCAGGGAGACAATAAGTCTTACTGACATCAAGAAATGGGACTATTCACATAACAGCATTAAGATCTTCATATTCGATTGCCCCATTGTCCTGATTTCAGCTGATGTTTATATGTTATCAGTCTTCTTCCCAGCACAAATCCAAAACATAGTCTCTTACTAGCTCCTATGAAAAAAGTTAACTGGCTCAGCTGAAACAAGGACACCCATCTGAATACAGATTACTCTAGGTAGTCACATGCATGTATAACCAGCAAATACTACTTTATAAATAAATTACTTTGAAAATAAATTACTTTGTTAGCTCTAAAATCAAGCAACAATAGCCATACTTTCAAAAAATACTTATTTGACTTACAGGGAAATAACTGATCTATTGCTCATTCATCCTCAGCACTTCATTTGTATATGAAGAACAACAAGATGAGTAAATTCTTTAGCAAAACAAGGTTTTGAATTCTACAAACACAATTTTGGAGGCCATAGATGATACTTACAAAATTAGTCTTTCAAAAGATGGCACCTATTATGCTTTTGTGTTTTGCAAACTTCAAGAAGCTTTGGCAATGAACCCAGTTTTAGCATGTCACATATAACCTCATGAAAACAGAAATAACCACAGGATTACTATTTTTAGTGAAACATTGACCTGCTTCCAAAAAAAAAAAACCTATTATGCTTTAAAACTTACAATTTAATTAAGTTTTATACATAGACTCCTCTAACTATTGAGCAAAAACCCTGAATAAAGGTAGAACATAAACTCCACCTGATCTGAATTAACACCAGAGGTCTAACACCAGAAGGTGAAATTAACAGCAGCACACTCCAGAAGCTCTTTAAAGGCAGGTGCATCCTTACATCTAGAGGAGCAGGCACCAGCACACGCATGACACTCACCTTTCCTGGAAACAAACTGTTTGAGAACCTAACAAACTAGTTTGGTCAGTAAGAAAACTTTCTAAATACACACATTTTCAAACCTAAGCCTTTATGAAAGCTTTCACATAAGCTCAGTCAGCGTTCAGCTCCAGGATAAGCAATCTATGAACGAAACCGCCACACGATGACTCGTGTTAAAACATCACCTTCGATGTTCAGCTCAAAACAAACGTGGCAGAACGAGAGCGTCTCCTTCTCTGTCCCCAGCTTGCAGACGCTGCAGACGTTGTCATCGTCCAGGTCGATGCTCACAAACTGCTCCTCGTTCATAGTGCCCTGGGTAGAGGGAGCAGGGGGCGACAAGGGACAGGACCGTTATTTCAACCGCCGCCGAGGCGAAGCACGGGCCGCCCCGCGCCGGGCGGCACCACAGTGACCCCAGCCATTGCTCCGGACCCCGCCGAAACCCGCGGCCCGGCCAGCCCCGACACGCCGGGCCGAGGGAAGGAGCGCCCCAGAAAAGTTTCTGCCTCTGAGCGCGGGCGGCGCGGGGGGCCGGGGCCGGCAGGGACGGAGCCTTCCCGCCGCCTCCCCGCCCACGCACCCCTTCTTCCCCGGACGCTGCCCCGTCCCATCCCGCCCCGCTCCCCCCGCAGCTCCATCCTCAGGCCTCTCATCACGTCTCTCGCCTCCGCCATCACCAGAGCCGCCACAGCCCCGACCCCGGCCCCGCTCACCGCCGCTACGCGCCGCCTGCCCGCCCCCTATCCCCGCTCCACTATTGTTCTGCCGCCAGCGCCTCCGCCGCCGGAGCTGGGCGCCAGGCACCACCCGCCGCTTCCGGCCGAGACCACGGCTCCTGCAGGATGGGGGAGGGACGGGGAGTCCCAGCGCCTCGCTTCGCCGTACCTGAGCGACTGGCGTCGCCTCAGAGCGGCGCACCGAAAGGCAGCGAGGCAGAACAAGCTAGCGGATGCCACCTCCTCATCCCTCTGGCCGGCCACAGTGTCCGGAAGCTCCCCTGCAGCAGTTGGGCTCTCCCAGACCGCGGCTGCAGTCCCTCCCCCGCGTGGGGGAAGCGAGGCGGGGGTGGTGAGGGGAAGTCCGAACGGCGCCTCGGCCGTGTCCTCCCCGCCCCCTCGCCCCGCCCCGGGGGAGGTGCGGGGTGGGGATGAGCCGTGGCGTGGTGCTGGGGTCTCGTTTGGGTACAGCTTCTGCTGTTTCCTCGCGGATGTTTAGACGCGTCGTGTTGACGGGGTTTTGTCAGGAGTGCAAATATAAAAAGTGTGTGTGGGCACTGAGGGCAGGGAGGCTCCGCTGGGCGGCGGGGGTGAAATAAACCCGAGTGCTGCTGCAGCAAATCTGTGTCCAGCTGGAACTCTGTCCTTTCATGGCTCTGGGTGGGACTGCGCTAACCTGAGCTTTCTAGGAAGTAAAAATTGCTCCTCAGCGATAGTTGCTATTTTGCACTTAGTGTGCCTACGGAGGAAGAAAAGGAAAACAGTTACTGTTGAGCAGGATTAAAAATGGGTGTGCGTGAAAGGAAAAGAGGAGAAAGGAGGATGTGCATAAGAAACAGTCTTAAAGTTATGAGTGTACTTATTCGACGTGATGGAAGATACAAAAACCAGGCTGTAAGTACGATCTGAATGGAAAGTAAAGCCAAGCCAGGTCTGTGCTTGCCACAACTGGTAGATCATATCGTCTTGAGAATTGCCACAACTGACGGAAATTACGTAGAACACATTCTTACATGTCCGAGTAGGATTGTTTATGAAAGAGTAATCTTCCAGAATTTCCTTAGTCAAAACACACATGTCTTTACAGGTTTTGTTGTTTCTTTCACTGTATTTTCTTGGGTCATTTTCTTCAATTTTATTGAAAGGAAAGAAAAAAGAAAACCCACGCTGTGTTAGAGTCCCTTCCTTCACAGCTCTTAAGTAGCAATTCAACTTCAGATTTGCTTCTGTTGGAGGATGACAGAGTGTATTTCATCCCAGAGCTTCCTGAAATCTTCCTCAAATTGTTTGCCACTGACTGAGACTGGGCTTGGGAGAGGGTTTGTATTTCCTTTACCCCATCCTGGTCTGCTTTTTCGATATACATGGAGAGTGGCAAAGCAGCAGTACCCAGACTTCACTGAAAAAGCAATAAGAAGACAGAAAAAAGGACATCAGGATGGGGTAGAGGATTTAGAGACAGAGAGACTGGACAGACGACGGTAGAGGATTATAAAATCTATAAATATTAGAGTGTTTTCCCCTCCAGGATCTGATGTAGATCTAAAGGCTTTTGAGTCTCAGCAGCCCATCACCACAGTGCAGCAGCAGCTGTGAAATCCAATGGCAAAAAAGTAATGAATCCTGTTAATAAATGACATGTGGGAGACAGTATGGCTCTCGGTAACTGTGCTGCTTTTCTTGTAAAACATTGCTCTAAAATATAGAGGTCATTACATGAAAAAATGGTGAAAGAAGACTAATGTTTCAGGTGCAAAGTTATGAAAAACCTAGTAAATGCCAACGTGAAGACTGTGCAATCTTAACTACTGCCCATGGTGTGGTTTATATGTATACGTACACATATGTATTTCCTCTCAAGATACTTGTTTCATCAGTGCACATTATTCTAGCTAACAGTTTACTTACATTGGAAAATTATTTTAGTAGCAAACAAATCTGTCTTTTTATGTTTCTTTTTTATGTTTCTTTTGAGTTTTCATTTTCATTACAGGGAGGCTTTGGCAGTGATCATGTTTTAATAATTCCCACTGCTTCACCTTTCCCCAGCTGCTATTTTCTCTCTGTTTCAGTTTGTCAAATGACACAAGGGACTGTGTCACCAATTTAAATAATAGTAAATTAATTCTACCTCAGATCAATTCACTCCTTTGCTTCACAGTGCAGCCCTATAAGCACTGGTGGCAAGGCAGCTGAAGTGGTCACGCAAAGATGAAAATGGGTACTCTGGCCCCTGGATCATGAAATCATGGCTTGAGCTGCATGAAATTCTTAACTCCAAATAGCTAAAATTAGAAATGAAAGCTTGTGTCAGTATTTTACGGACATACTGATTTCCAGTTTCCTGAAGTTCTAAAGCTAAAAGACATTTTTACTGAAATACACAATGTTAAACCAGAGTCCGGGGAGAGGTGGGGCTGCTTGGGCAGTATGAAAAATACTGCAGCAAATCCCCAGTGGAGACAACAAATAGCTTTGGCACTGCTCAAATGAAAGTATCTGTGTAAGTTTCTGTGTGTGTATTAAAAGAGACTCAGGAAAGGAGAAGAGTTTGTAAAGAATTTGAATTTGAAACTCACAGTCTAGGTGAAGTAGGACTGACCCTCGAAAACACCTAAAAAGTAACATTTCAAAATCGCCTGACTTCTTTCTCTTCCCTCTCTGCTCTCTTCACTCTGCTCTCCCTGGACTTGAGGATATTTTTCCCCTCTGTAGGTCAGGCGACTGAGGCTTTTCCAGGCACTCTGGCAGATCATCATGTTCTTCAGGCAGTTCTCTGTCTGCAGCTAATAAACACATGTATTTTCTCCAACCCTTCTGTGTTGTGGGTTGTTTTTTTTTTTTATTCTGCTCTTTTTTTTCCCCCCACATTTGTTTACTTCTTGCTGTCCTTTTTTACAGTTTTCTTATTTCTGTGTTCTTTAACCTTTCCTGGTTTATTTTATCTTTCACCCCTAGAAGACTGAACAAATACTGATAGGAATACTTTTCTGTACCCCCTATCTTTACTCCTCTATTTTACGACCTGTTATCTCTTTGTGTTTTTCCAGTCCTCTTTTGACTTCACTCAGTATGCAACATTTTCTATAGCATATTATTTTAAACCTTTATTGACTAGTCTTAGTCTCCTTAGTGTGTGGTATAAAACCTAATAGAAGAGAGGTAGTTCCACTTTCCCTCTCCCTACTATTTCCTTTGCGTTGGATCTGATGATCTTCTGGCTGCTGCAAGGTTAACTGAGTCATGGAGGTGATTAAAAAAAAAAAAAACAAAACTAAAAAAGTCTCCCAAACTTTTTTTGATCAGCTCGTTGACATAACTGTATCTTCAGCTACATTAATGCCAAATTTGGTGTAAGGGTCTTTGGGGTGGGAATGCAACTGACCTTCCAGAAGTCTGAAGTTGTATCAAACTCGATGTAACATCACTGGTCTTACCTTTTGCTCCTACTCCTTCTGTTAATTTAGCCAGTCCCTTTGCTATATCTTCCCTGCAGGCCATGATCCCATAAGCCTCTTTTTGGCAGCAGTGCCAACTGAAGTATTCCCTGCTTCCATCCATACTTTTCCCCTGTTATTTTAATTTTTATTGGGTTGTGTGCTGGAAAGTAACCAATATCAGCCAGATTCCTGTCCAGGTCACTGCATGATTGCCCAGACTCTCATTGTGATACAGCTGGGATTGTGTCAAGACAGTGGGAGGAGTAGAGAGCTATAGTAGGGACTGTTTAAGTGAACCGCATGAATATGGAAGTAAGGACAGCCCAAGTCTTTCTTCTTCTGCCTTTTTCTGTTCTTCTCTTGTTCCCCTTGTGACTATTTCCCCAAAATCCCTTTCCTCCCTGTCCATCCTGTTCTGCCATTAAAAACTACTCAGTTTCTCCACTGCTCATTTTTTAGAGCATTCCTGTCTATGGCACGCCACCAGTCGTTATCTCCGATACCTTCTTCTTCTTGCACTCACTGAATTGCATGCCTTCATTAAACTGAGATCTTCTCCTGTGGAAGTTTAGGTTTTTTCATTAATCAGTGACAGAAGAAGATATAGTCCTGTTCTGGACACTCAGTAAACTCAGCACCAAACTTGAAGAGACACTGCTAAGGAAAATTTTAAAAGCTAACCATGATACCACTGATCTAATTCACAATTGTCATCTCAGTAGGCCAGCTAGAAAAGGAGAGGTTGCTCATTGTGAGGTTTTTTTTTTGGCTTCACAATTTGCCCCCGAAATTAAATATGCAGCTAGTGTGAAAAATTATTCCTTGGAAAGTCATGTCCTGTATTTTCTGAGGTTAGAAAAACAAATCTGCAACTGTGTACATCTAATAGGCCACAAAACGGGAGGAAGCTGAGCCAACCTAAAATTACTCCTGAGTCACAGCATGCAAGGGTGCAGCAACAACAATTTATGTCTTGTAAACAAAGGCTTATAGCAGGTTGCTGGCTACAATGGATCAGAGACATGAAAAATCAGCATGTAGGTATTCAAACAAGTAATGAATGGGAGACAGCGGAGAGGTGACAGAGGAGAGGAATGACTTCTCTGCCGACACATTGTGGTAAAAGACTTCTTACTAACTTGTATATCCTGATTTTCTATTCAGAAGAACACAGAAGATTTCCTAATGCTGACAAGATTTCATTGATTAATTATAATGATGAAATAGTATTTCTAAGTGGTGTTTATGCATTCCTTTTTCATCCACAGCTTTAAATATCCTTTACAATGCCTCTTGCCCCAACAAAGCTCTTTAAAGCTCTTTACATTTCTTCTTTCAGTGCTAACTGAATGTGTTGTCTACTGACACAGCCGTGTTTCTGGCACAGCCTCATTTTCCTCCTTGATCATCACAACAATCTACAAAGTTGTGGGTGTCTAGAAGTCACTGAAAGTGCTGTCCCAAGCTGAGCATGCCTTCCCCCTGCCCAAACCCCAGCCCTTCTATTCCACCTTAATGTCCCTTCACCTCTCCGTATTGTCTGACAGTGTAAGTTGTTTCTAAAGTCAAGTCTTCATATTGGCTCTTGGGTTCTGTCTAATTTTCCTTCTAATTCTTGGCTATTTCTCTTAAAGCAGATGATTCTTGTTAATCAGCTTTTAATCAGGATCTGTAATACACCCCCAAAGTCCTCACAGCTATGAGCCCTGTCTCTAGTTCTCTTACCCATGAACTTGGCCTTGATTCGCATCTTATTCTGGTGATTCATGGCTCTCCATCTCTATTGCTGGCCTGTCTTTCAACGCCTGATCCAAATCAGTACCTTAATGCCATCTCCCTGAGGGCAGCTGCTACAGCTTACATTCCGTGCAGTACATTCACGTCCTGGGTTTTCTCTCACAAACCTCTCTTCTCCTTTTTACTATTAATGCCGTGCTGCCCTTCCAGCCATTTAGGCCTTTAATTTGAATACCACTTGCAGCATAGCAGTCACTGAATCTATAGATGAAGACAGTGTCTATATTATCTTGTTTCTTCCTACATGTCAATTAGAAGATTCATCCTTGGTGACTGTCTCAGCGTCCCTGTCACTTCACACCTTGGCTGTCACTGGTTTCTCTCTGACTCCTGCGACTTCCACTGTGTTCTCTGAAAGCCCATTCAGAATTACACTGTGAGGATTATCTTCCTTGCTGACATAATGTCTATGTCTCTCTTCTGTCTTTCCATTTCATCAGCATCAAACGCAAATTCACTGTCCTTTTCAAAGTTTCCGATCAATTGACTTTGTGCTGAATCAGCTTTATTGTTGCATTGAGCATCTCCCCTCATGTACTCTCTGTCAGTAATACTAGTCTTCACTGTCTCATTGTATTTCTCACACAATCACCTTTGGCCTTTTTACAGAATACTTCTCCCTTTGCTGGAAGTTCCTTGAAAACTTTAAAGGAGTTAGTTCATGCTGTTATCTCACCCAAGACTTATTTTTGCACTGTTGCCTAGATCTGTTGTCCAGAGCTGAACATGTAAGATGCAGTCATTGTGCTCTGTACCCTTTATTCGTTTCACTAGTGCTATTTATCCAGTTCTACTCTTTGTATTTTTGCAAACCTAAACGCTAGTCTTGTTTTTGTTACAAATACTTATGCAATTGTTATCAAAATGTGGTCTGCTGAAACCCATCTTAAGTACTCTGGAGTCTCATGCTATTTGTGTAAAAGTTTGATTAAAGTTTTGGCTAATCAGTATATAATATTACCCGATAAATTTTGGGAAGTGCCAGAGTGCCACTGGCTCCCCAAATTTGAGGACCACTGAGTATCACAGAAAGCCCTGATTTTTAATAAGGAGGATTTTTGTAGTAATATAACAACATCAATGTAGCATTATGAAACCTACATATAAACCTACAGTGTTATGAAACTTATATGGTCTTTAATGGCTTTCAACATGTTGAAATATCAATCTGAAAAGAATACAAGATAGATACCTATCTAAGATCTAGGTGTTCCTGCTCTGGCAGGGGGATTGGACTAGATGATCTTTTGAGGTCCCTTCCAATCCCTAACATTCTGTGATTCTGTGATTCTGTGTAAGAGAGCAGAAAGATATACATCACTACTTACTATAGAGATTAAGGTGCAGCTTCTGAACTATGTACACCTGTATCTTAGCAAATGCTCTATACTTACCTAGAGAAGCGATAGCATTAGTTGTGCTATCAGAACACAAGACTATGCTGTCTTCATAGTACAGTCTCCTGTAGCAGTAAATGCAAGGAGAACAGCATCTTCATGCTACTGTCCTCCCAATTTTTTTTTTAATCCTGAAACTGCTCTTTAACAGGATATCAGAAGGGGCTGATGCATTAAGTGATTCCTTCTCCCATTTATTTCCTAGAGTTAAAGTTTAGTACAAACAAACAAAAAATCAAAAACCCAAAAACCACACCAAAAAAAGCAGAAAAATCAACTACCTATGTAAAATTGTACAACTAATGAACAACATTTAGTGAAACTTCTCAAAAGTGAGAATAACTTTCTCTTTTGAATGCCATTGTTTGAATTACTTCTTCTCTACACTCTGTATTTTGATTCTCAAAGTTGTTGCTTCTGCCTTGTGGTTTTGTGTGGTAGGTTTGTCTGGTAGAAGGGAGGGGCCACAGTAATGGCTCCTGTAAGTAGCTGCTAAGGGTTTCCAGTGACTCCAGGTCTGCTGGCAGCAAGGGAGGGGCTGCAGTGGTGGTTCCTGTAAGTGACTACTAGTTCACCCCCACCCCCGGCTCCAAGGTTTTAGCAGCAGGGGGGTGGGGGAAGGAGTACCACTGACCTAGCCCTGTGAGAAACTGCTGGAAGTTTCCCAGCTTCAGGCTGGACGCACCCCAGGCCAGGGCTGAGCCAATCGGCGCCTCTGCGAATAACATATTGAAGAGGGGGCACAGAATATGGGAGTTGGCATGGCCCTGGGCAGGGACTGGCTTAGGTGGACCAGCCTGACTGTCCAGCTGCCTGCCCGGCTTCTGCAAACTGACCTGCTATAGCCCAAGCCTCTGCCATGGCTCGACCAATAGTCCATTTCCTCGGGAGCCGATGAAAACCCATGGCGGAGAGAGAAGCAGGATCAGAGAGAGATTAACTGCGCAGACACTCTGGTCAGAGAAAAGAAGCAAGAGGAAGGAGGCGCCCCCAGAATTTCCCCTGCAGCGTGGTGAAGACTCATGGTGACGCATGGTTTGTCCCTTGGTGCAGCCCATGAGAAGATGCAGCTGTGGAGGACCCCACGTAGGAATTTTGGAGAAGCCCACACTGGATCTGAGCAGTCATCGGGGGACTGTGGCCCTGTGTGGGATGGACTCACGTTGGAGCAGTGTAAGAAGGACTCTCCCATGAGAAGGGACCCCACGCTGGAGCAGGGAAAGACTGTGAGGAGCCCTCCCCTGAGGAGGAAGAAGCAGCGGACTGACTGCAGTCCCCATTCCCTGCACCTGGCCTGTACTGCTGGAGGAGGGGGGGGGAGGAGAAGGTACAGAACAAAGCCTTTGTGCCTTGGGAAGAAGCGAGGGGTGTGGGACAAGTGCCTNTACTGCTGCAGCAGAATCATGCTCTTTGGAAACTCATTTATACAGGGACAGTGTTTGCTGCTACTGCTGCTTCTTGTTTGTGTGTTTATATGCACATATACCCACACATATTTAAAACTTATTGCTTCAATGGAAAAAGTCAATAAGACATCAGAGAAAATGTGCTGGCAGAAGCACATGGCACTTTGCAGCAGTATGAATTTGAGTGAATGCAGATGGTGAACCTACCATAATACTTGCTTCACTGAGGTTTCCTCTTGTAAAGGGTTTTTGTCTGTGTATGTATGGGGAGAGTTTTACTGTAGCATGGTGTTATGGTTTTGTATGGTGGCTTTTGTGTGGTAGCAGAGGAGGGGCTACAGTGATGGCTCCTGTAATTAACTGCTAAGACTGACTATGAGTGTGTTTGCACTATCTGTACATTCAGAAACTATTTACACCAGCAGGAGGTAGTGCCATACCGCAATGTTAGAAAAGGCCTAGGTGCCTAAACATAGGAGAAGATGGAAAGTGAGTGAGGAAAACCACACCAAAAATCTGTGCAATAGATTCAGGCTGTCAATTTTAGAATCATCTGGGCACGATACACTCTGCCACATTTCTAATCACACACAGTCAGGGACCAGCTGAGGCAGGAAAGCACCTGAGATCACCTGGTCCAACCCCTTCCCAGAGCAGGGTCAGCCAGAGCAGGTTGCCCAGGGCTGTGTCCAGATGAGTTTTGAATATCTCCAGGGCTGGAGACTCCACAGCTTCTCTGGGCATCCTGTGCCAGTGTTTGACCGCCTTCACAGTAAAAAGGTTTTCCTTATGTTTCAGTGGAATTTCTTGTATTTAACTTAGTACCCAAGCCTCTTGTCTTGTCACTGGATACCACTGTAAAGAACCTGGCTTCCTCTTCTCTCCCCCATCCTCCATCAGGTATTTATACACATTGACAAGATCTCTCTGAGCCTTCTCTGCTCCAGGTGGAACAGTCTCAGCTCTCTCAGTGTCTCAGTCATTGTGGCACTCCACTGGACTGTCTCCAGTGACTCTACATCTCTCTTACACTTGAGAGCCCAGCTCTGGATCCAGCACTCTAGGTGTGACTCACCAGTGCTGAGAAGAGGAGAAGGATCACCTCCCTTGATCTTCTGGATTACGTCCCACTTCTTGTCCACCAGAAACTGCAACTCCTTTTCTACAAAGCTGCTTTCCAGCCAGCTGGCTCCCAGTTTGTACTGGTGCACGGGGTTATTCCTCCTGAGGTGCAGGACTTTGCACTTCTCTTCACTGAACTTCAGGAGATTGCCATCAGCCCATTTCTCCAGCCTGTTGAGGACCATCCGAAGGGCAGCACAACCACCTCATGTCTCAGCCACACCTCCCGGTTTTGTGCCAGCTGCAAATTGTCTGAAGATGCAGTCTGTCCCATCATCCAGGTAGCTTTAAACAGTATTGGCTCTGCATCAATCCCTGGGGTACACCATTAGGGTTTGGTTTCCAGCTGAACTTCATGCTGCTGATCACAACTTTTTGAGCTCAGTTCCACAAGTTTTCAGTCTACCTCACATACTTCGATCTAGTCCATATTTCACCAGTTTCTCTATAAGGACATTATCAGGGAAAATGTTGAAGGCCATGTTAAAGTCAAGAAAAAAAACATCACTGCTTTTCCCTCATCCACTGGACTACTTATTTTACTGAAAAAAGCTCTTAGGTTGGTGAGGCATGATTCTACCTTCATAAATCCTTGCTGGTCCTAGTCACCTTCTTGTCCTTCGTATGTTTGGAAATTATTTCCAAGATTATGTGTCCCATCGCCTTCCCAGGGATCAAGCTGAAGCTGACTAGCCTGTAGTTCTCTTTATGCTCCTTCTGGCCCTTCTTGAAGATGGGAGGGATATTTGCTTTCTTCCAGTCCTCAGACGCCTCTCCCGATTGCCACAGCCTTTCAAAGATGATTGAGAGTGGCTTCACAGTGACATTGGCCAGCTCCCTCAGCAGTCACGGGTGGTTCCCATCAGGTTACAGGACACCGGGTCTGTCCAGGTTGTTTATATGCTCCCTAACATGATTCTCTTCTACTGAGGGTTAAGTCCTCCTTGCTCCAGACTTTCCCACTAGTCTCATGGGCCTAGGATTCCTGCAGATTGTTCTTCACTGGTAGTCAAAGGCATTGCATACCATGGCCTTTTCAATGTCTTTTGCCACTGAATCCCTAGCCCCATTAAGTAGTGTGCCTCCATTTTCCCTGGCCTTCTTTTTGCTGAGGATGTACCTGTCGAAGCTCTTCTTGTTGCCCTTCACATCCCTCACCAGATTCAACTCCAGCTGGTTGTGGGGTTTCCTAAACCCATCCCTGAACATGCTAGATTTCTATCTCATTGATTCAATTTGTCAGCCTCTGAAAAATGCAGGCAGTGCCCCATGCAGTTGCCCATATACATGTTGTTTCTATTAAACTTAATGAGAAGTCAAGGCTGTGTTTAGTTGTGTCCTTTTACTTAATTAAGACTAAAATGACACATCACTGTATGTACAGGCTGAGCCTTAATCTCCAAAGAGTGTCAGTTAGTATTAGTCTCATTGCTGACAGTGGCCTAGTTTCCATTGATGGATTCTTTAAAAGTTTTAGTCAGCAAAGTCAGGAAAAAGTAGTGACTGATAGTCCTGAACTGAAATGAGGGGGAAAAAAAAGCTCAAACTCAACCTGTTTTGTTAATCCATCCATGTACATGAAAACAGCACAGCAGGAGTGGGGAGCTAATCCCATTTCAAATCAGATCCCTGCTGCTTCTATTTAATGAGCATTATGTCTGTTTCTTTGTTAACCCTAAAATATCTTAATACTTAAAACAGCATTCTGGNTTTTCTGGGGATGTCTCTCAATTTCTCTCTCTCCTGAGATGGCACAGTTAGGTGCCTGACATTATATGAATGATGCAGGGCTTGACTATCACTTCCATTTTACAAAATGAAGGGCTCCACAGTAACATCAAATGAGAATGTGTGGCATGGGAAAGATGGAAAAGAAACTTTGTGGTGAACCTTTCCCTTGAAAGTCCAGGAGCAGTGTCTGACAATCATGTGGGAAGAGATTTGCTGGCCATCACCATGAGCATCATAGCCTCAGGGAAGAGACTGCAGATGCCAGGGATGCCGAGCTCCCAGCTCTCCCTGCTCCTGCTCTACAGAGTTCTCCAAAGCAGAGAGGGGGTTGTGGTTGCTATGTGTACGTCTGTGTCCTCGAGCTGCTGTGTGATCCAGGAGTAGAAATCCCATATTACACAGTTTTACCCTCCTAATCAAATTAATATTTGATTCATCTCTCAGAAGCAGCAACAGACACCCACTACTCTCCTTGTTTTGACAGTGTCGTAGGGATGCAACCTTTCTGAAGTGACGGCTGCTAAATCTATCCTTCAACACATGCCTGAGGCTTTTGTTGGAACAAATTTTTATTTGTTGAGGCAACACTCAGAATAGGTATATGCGATGAGGTGCAAGACAGGTTACTGAAGAAAACAAAAGATACCTCAGGTTAGGAAGTCTGGAAACATCTAGTTTAATAATTTAGTCTGTAGGGATGCTTGTACTTCTTGAACAATGCTGAGAACACTTTTAAGAGACGAGGAGAAAAGCCTCAACACAGATAACTGTGCCTGCTTGTCTTGTCAGATCACAGACAGGTTTCTGAAATAAAATTAACTTAATTTGCCTTATTTCTTGCATTGTACTTTTAATCTATTCACATAAACTACTTGCTACTATAACTGGACCAAAGATGGATTGTTTACTGCCATGTTTACTACTAAACTGCACGCTAAACTTCATTCATACAGAAATACCCAGAAAATGGAATGCGCACAGAGTTCTGTGAACATTGGTACTACTGATATTTTGTATAAATTTGTACCTTGTGAGTAAACTCGGGTGTGTAGGAAGGAATAAGGTCATGTGGAAGATTGTCTTAGGTTGAGACATTCAAAGCATCTCTCTCCTCACACATCTTCAGTATTTAATAAATGTTTTATACTCTCACACTGCAGTCTCTTCCTGTGTAGGGGCACTGTTAAGATCTCTTTACCCTTTGTGCCCACTTCTGTTAAATTTGCAAAAAAATGTTGAGGTTTTTATCTCTGACAAATATGGCTGAAACTGGAGAAAGATCTAAAAATTTTTAGCAGAGGTTAAGGAGGATGAATAGACAGATGTATTTGAACAGACCACCATAGCTTTTCACAAACATGTGGTGAGGCACTCTGATCTGGTGATCCCCAGAAGTTAACCAGGAAATCACGTGTGTTCTGGAAACTCTCCCTGAAGAGCTTTAGCTCTTGTGGTAACAGGTGAATTTTTTTTTTTTAAATTGTGCCATATAATGAAAATAAACAGTTTTGTGTTATAGATATGCCATGACAAATACACCTGTTTCTGTACTATGAGATGTAAACAAATGACTGTGTGAAATTAGAATGAAAATCAAAACAAAAAGTGAAAGAAGAAAAGTAGTTCAAGAGTAAAGTAAAAGTTGTATTATTTAGTAAAGTAAAATTTTTAATTCAATTGAAACACTGATGTGAAAATTGCCCACTGGGACAAAATTGTGATCTAATTTATCCAAGTTAAGTGACCACACATCAGGAAGAAGTGGACATCTGCAGTTGGGAACCTCTGCATGAACTATAGGTTTAAAAACAGAAGAAAACTTGGGGTACTTGTCTTGTCCTTGTATCATCTTAATAGTATAAAAATATCTTAATTTATATAAAGTAATCAGATAAGATTATACTATCTTAATATAAATAAAATAAATTAACTCATGCCAAACTGTCTGCAGCCTTGCTTGCTCCTTGGCCTTCAGACTATTGCTTCTAATCTGTTTTTTGCCTGTGGGAAGCCTAAGCTCTGTTATGTTTTTTTTGTGGGGGGTTTTGTCTGGTAGCAGGGAGGGGCGTAATGGCCCCTTAAGCAACTGCTAAGAGTTCCCCTAGCTTCCAGTCTGCTGCTGGAGGGGGCAAGGGAGGGGTTACAGTGGTGGCTCCTTTTTAAGTGACTATTCGCCCCCCTCCCCCCCAAGCGTTTGGTAAGCGGGGAAGTGAGGGAAGGGGATACCGCCATCACTTAGCCTTTTTTTAAGAAACTGCTTGAAGTAAGTGTCCCAGCTCAGGATGCACCCACCCCAGGCCAGGGCTGAGCCAATTGGTGCCTCTGCGAATGACATATTTAAGAGGGGGCACGGAACAATGGGTTGGCGCAGCCCCGGGCAGGGCACAGCACGGCTCAGGCGGGCTGGTCTGGCTGTCCAGCCGCCTGCTCGGCTTCTGCGAACCAACCTGCCACAGCCCAAGCCTCTGTCATGGCTCGCCCAAGAGCCCTTTTTCCAGGGAGCCGATGAAGACCTGAAGGCGAAGAGAGAAAGAAGATGATGAAGGAGATGGCCATGCAGACACTGAGTTGGAACCATGAAAGAGAACGCTCTCAGCATTTCCCCTGCCACATGGTGAAGAGCCATGGAGGACCCCACACAGGAACTACTGTAGCCCCGTTTGGAATTGAGAAGCAGCCGTGGAGAACCCCACGCTGGAACTAGAAGTCGTCGGGGGACTGTCGCCCCATTGGAAAAGGACTCACGCCGGAGAAGTTCTGGAGAAGGATTCTCAACGTGAGAAAGGGACTCCACGTGGCAGCCGGGAAAGACTGTGAGGAGGAAAGAGCGGCGGACTGACTTCATCCCCTACTCCCTGCCCCCCTGTGCTGCCAGGGGTTGGGAGAAGGTGCAGAACAAAGCCTTTGGGCTTTGGGAAGAAGGGAGGGGTGGGGGAGCAGTGCCTTTTTAAGATGTGGTTTCAATATCTTGCTTCTTGTTGTAAATAGTTAATAAATTCAATTGGATTTTTCTTGTTCTTCAGGAGTTGTGTCAGTTTCTTGCCTGTGACCCTAAGTGGTGAGTGAAACCCTCCCTGTCCCTGCCTCAGCCCACCAGGTGTTTAGCAAAAACTGTCCCCATGGTTTTATAAACCACGACAAGCTCACATCTGTCTTGCACCTCAGATTTTTCTGACACTAACTTTTGCTTATCTTAACTAATGCTCGATTGTCTTAGTCACTCTTATAAGCTATAGCACTATTCATATGCTGTCACTGGTGGTTTCCATACCCTGTTTCCAATATTATATTAAATATTACACTTAGGGCTAGCAAAACCATTAGGACTGATAGTTTTCCAGATGACATAAATCTTACTTCTTTTAGAAGAGAAAATGTTAATAAACAAAGTTAATATCATATGTCTACTTGACCACTTAACAAGCTTACTATTTGTGCATACCAAGTGATTTTGGAAGATAATTCATTAAAGCACAGACTGTCTATAATATGGAGAACAATACTCATGATATTGCAGAAATATCAGCTATAGGTCATTCTCATTGTTTGTGACAGATCAGTTCTCTGTAACATCTTCAATGCGAAGAAAGTTGTTTGCAGCAGTCCAGGCTGACATCATGCATAGCCCAGGCTAGGGAGGAAATCTAGAATTTCTTTTCTCAGGCATATGGATTGTTTATTTGCTAGAGCTGTGGACTTTAGAAATACCATAAATTTTTTATTAAGATGGCAATTTTCCCATTATTATAGAAAAAGTATCTCTTAGTAAACAGACCAATGGTTAATCATCATCACTGTTAACAACATGCAAATTATTTCTAGTCTAAAATGCCTTTTTTTGGCTTCTAGCTATTATTGGGTGTATTCTGTGTTATTAAAAATGATGGTAATTTCACTAACTTGTACATGGAACCCCAGAAAAGGACTTGAACTACAAAACCCTCATGACTTTAAGAGTGCTTGAATGTTGCTTGTCTAGCCACTATAACATATTTGCAGTCTTATTAACAGAAAACAATATATAGTATGCAACCTACAAAAATTAAGAATACTGAGGAGGCATTTTTCATTACCCTGTGACAAAGGCCATGTCAAAAAAACAAGTGCTTAATGTACCATTTTAATTTGACAATGTTGATATCAATGCTTGCACAGTGTCCAGGATAATGACGAATTACGTTTACATTATCTGATTCTATTGATTATTGATATTAGCTTGATATTAGTCTGATAGCTATTTACTGCTATTAAGGAAAATAGAAATATATTTATGCAAAATATATTATTTAATGTAGTCTATTTTGTAATGTGTAAAGCATGTAATATTAATATATATGTTAAAATGTTATGCATTGTCAGTCATCAAAGATCAGTTTTCTAGAGCTAAACTGTATCACTATAGGTGTATCAGCTGAAAAAAGATATTTTGGTGAATAGGAGCACTTGTTAAACAAAGTTGTAATCATTTTTATGCTGAGGAAAACTTTGATCTAAAGCCTCTTCTTAAACGGATCAAACTGCTGCTATGATGCAGTTTCTCCAGGCTGTCTCTTTAATGTTTGCCACCCAGCTCCACTTCCATTGGCAGCAAAGCTCCTCAACTAAAGCAAGCATGACTATGTGTATGCTAGGGTGGGATTTTCTCTTTTATTCTTCCTGGCCAGGGAGCAGCCACCTGAGAGCCATGTTTCTCCAATGGGCTGTCTCAGAATTTGTCAGGGAACGGGCAGAATAAGCACAAATTTCCTCCATGAAACTACCACACCATAAATCTCCCTGCCTCTATATTTTAAGACAGTAGTTTGAGGGTTTTTTCAGATGTCAGCTATCATCCTAGTACTGCTTATTCTCTCAGGATCTACTATAGTAATTAATTTTCTGTCTGTTTCAAAATTATTGGGGAAAAAAAATTATCCTCATTCCCCAAATTGTCTTTATATTAGCTGTAATGTAGGACATGTTCAAATGGTTAGAGACTTAATTAAAAAAATGTTACCTCCATATACAGCTGTCTATGTAAGGGAATGCCTACACTAACAATTAGTTCAACATCCTCTTCAGCCAAGACATCCTCAGCATCCTCTGCTGGTTTATTTGTTTAATCTTCAAGCCAGAACATCCTGTTCATAGATACAGACAGCCAAAAGATTCCGCTCAATAAGAAGATATTTACAGTATCACATTTACAAAACATTTTATGTCCTAATAACATTCAATATCATGAATAGGAAACCTATGACTTTTCCATTCAGTTGAATAAGGATAGTGCATTCAGTCACTTTACCACATAATGGACAGCAGACCAATTTTTGTACTTTTCATGGATTTCAGGCTTTGTACATTGTGATCAGTTACTCACACATGTGGCCAATCCAATAAAGATATTTATCATAATCCTAAATAATTGCTAATTGTCTGTATAGTTTGAGTGATTAATCTTTCTTCTGTGCAACAGATTAAAAGGCAAAACATTTTGGATGGATGAATCAGAAGCATAACAGTTCTCTGTGTCACTATGATATACATTATAGCATTCAGAAAAGAATAAAAGTTTGCAAATGCTGTGTTGTCATCATTATCAGAAGACTTAAAGGTAGGTGGAACTACGGGAGATTTCTGGCTGTAAATATATGTCACATTTAAAGTTATATTTCAGTAAACAAAAGCTATACTCAATGGACTAGAGCAACAGAAAGGATAGACATGCCACAGGAACAGCACTGTAGTGCTGACCTACTTGAGCAAGCTGTACAGTAACTAGCATGCAGCTCTGGCTCTTTTTCAGCAGAACAGTATGTGACCTCCCAAATTGGCATGTAATTTTGAAACATAAAATTACCAGACTTATCTTTTGGCAACGCTGTTATTAACTTGTTAACTTTATCTGCAACCCACAAGGCCACCTCTTACATCACAGTGATGCAACATCTACTAAGTGAAAGTCAATTTTGTTCCAGCCAAGCATATTGGCTGCAAAAAGCAAACACAAACTTGTCCAGGGGGGAGATATATTTTTTGTTTCATCCCTTGTCTCACTTACTCTACCTACCATCCCTCTTTGCTACTCTCTCACTCCTCTCTCCCATCTACCTACACAGAAAAAACCTTAACGCATAGCTTTATTGGGAGAAAAAAAAATAAAGTGGAACCATATATGCTGGCTGTATGGAATGGTCTTATTATGGGCAAGTATTTTAAATTTATTCCTTAGAATGTTTCTTGGCAAAGTAAACTAGTGAGCAGGTGGGTCAAATAGCACTGCCACTCTTTTTTTTTTTTTTGAAGGGAAAGGTAAACAATGGGCTTGATGAAATCTTGAGGACTGTGAACAAAATCTGAATGAATCTTTAAGGTCTTACTTTTCAGTGCAGGTTTACTTAGATGCTGTGTATATTCACAGGATTTGCAGTTTTCAGACCTAACATTTCACAAGTGTGCCAGATGCTCTGATGGGTTTTAATATTTCTTGTTAGAGATTTTTTAAAAATCTGGTTCACTCATTCACTATCCTTCCTGATATATTTATCTAGGGCACATTTTTGTACAAGCTATAAAAAACCTAGCAGAAAAAGGTTGTTGACCTGGAGATTTTCTGGATCCTTATCATTTAGAAATCTATTTCATAAGTAGAATTGAATTATTACTGAGTGTAGGAGAGGCCAAGGTACTGTGCATTTCTTCTCAGTTGCTACAGGTTTTGCACATAGCGGGATCCAAAATGCAGCTGTTCCTGACTGCTCACATTGGGAAAAGCACCCAAGAGACATTACTGCCAAAATCAGAAGAGGACTGCCGGACCGAATAGAGGTTGGAGGAACCAACATTATTCAAACATAGTTAGAAGGACTATCAAGATATAGCTGGAAGAAAGCGAGGATCACAGTCCGCTACTGGAAAGTGACTTCTCCTATCATGAGTATTCCAAATTTTGGTGCGGCCAGATACTCATGCAGCCTACTCACATAAAACCTCATGAATTCAATGGGAAGGCTCCTATTCATTTCAGTGGGTTTTAGCCCAAAGGGTAGCAGTCTATTCAGTTGCTATCTTTCTCAGTTTTCTATATGCTCTGTCACTTGGATGTGTGAAAACTTCCTGTCTCTTGTGGCAATTCACCTGGCTTCTCAATCAGTGTGTTAATACAGAAAATTTGAACAAAGCAGGAAAATTAAAATGTTTTCTTGTACCAAACAGAAAGAACAGTGATATCCAAGGCTGCTTTGTAACTGTAGCAAACACAACTCTAATTCATATGTTGTCTAAACTTTGGAGAGCTCCAGGTCTTCTTCCACATCTCATAAATGTGACTCTGGCTCACCTTTACATTTCAGAGCATGAGTGAGGCTTGTGAATATTTTATTTTCAGGTGTTTTCTCATCTAGTAACTATGCTTTACTTCTGTTTTCTTTAGGCTTGTTACAGAACTTGTCACCTGATGATGAAGTTCAGCAAGTGTAGCGTTAACATCAAGGGGAGCCTGCCTGACTGGCATGCTGATGTTAATGAAGCTGTGAATTGTGTCATATTAGCCTCATTTGCTTCCCATATGCTTACTCTCATTTTCCCCTCAGTAGCTGCAACTCCACATTTCATCTTCATTTGTATGCCCAAAATGAAGCCAGATTAATTACCAAATTTAACCTTACTCATTTAAAAGCTAAATCAACTGGAAACAATGCTAAAAAGTGTCTCCCTTGAGGGGAACTAAAGACTTTGTGTTAATTTTCTTCACATATTTTGATTAGTATAAAGCACTGTGTAACTTACAAGTTAATCTCCCCAAATGATGTTAATTTTAAATCTGGATGACACATGCATACTCATGGGATGACAGTCAGAGCAACCTGCCTTATCTTCCTCCTTCAACTCTGACCTGCTGCACAAAAATATTTCTCCCTGGGAAACTGATAATGAAGCACACTAGCACCCAGCTCTGCCAGCAGCTTTTTATTTATGTCCACCTTTTCTAGCTTTATTTCTTGCTAGCCTGACCTGTGCTATTTCCTCGAGTTTGGAAGTCCTTTGTGGGTTTCTTCTAAATGCAATTTCTTCCATCTTAGAAAATGAGAACTCCATAAACTTCCTGGTAGGTTTCATGGAACCCTGTCAAGCAATGGAAGGCATAATAGCTTCTGGACTTGATATACTAGTGATCGGCCCAAAACATCCCTCCAATCAATACTGTAAAACTCTCAGGCACTCTTTAGCTCCTGAGTGAATTTACAGACCATAGTGACAGTCTCCATTATGGCAATAAAGGCCAGAGTAACTGTAAGAAAAGCAAACTAGATTTGGAGAGCTGCCATTATTATTTATGCAGTATTTGCATGCTGTAATTTATTAGCTATTTGGAACATGCCACCCTCTCTTTATGAGAGATGCAAGATACGTTTCCCAGATGTTCTTTTTTACAAATCAAATAGTTTAAGGTATTGAAAATTCTTATTTTTTCTAAAAATAACCCAATGTGACTAAAAAACCCCACAACAAATCTTTGGAAATGAGTGAAATGCTCACACAGTGATGATCTAAGTGTATTTACATTGCCTGTAGCTCAAATGTGAGCAGAACATAAGACTGAATGTCGTTGTGTGCCCCACACGCTTGGCAGCCCATAGTCTCCACACAGAGCCAGCTGTAGCCATCCCAACCCTGCTCTTGTCCTGGGAAAGGCTCCAACCCTACTTTTGTCCTGGGAAACAAGTAACAGAAAGCATTCAGAACTCCCTCATCTTGTATGGTTCATAAAGGTTTTAGCCTCTGACTTATCAGAGAAGTCCTGGCTATGCTTCCTCTTTCGTACACTTAGAAATTAGTAAACCTCCCATGGCAGGGGGATTGGAACTTGATGATCTTTAAGGTTCCTTCCAGCCCTAACCATTCTATGATTCTATGATTCTAAACAAAACCTCATAATAAGATTAATATGTTGGTACTCTACATTTAACAGACTCTTTGGTTTGTCGCTTTTTGATTATATGACCTACGAGTGTTTTATGGACCACCTGTCTGGCTGTGATGGTTAATATTCTGACCCAAGTGAAAGAAACAATAGTGTTGCCATTTTCCCAGGCAGAACTAGTATTTGCCCTGTATGTCTTTCTTCCTATTAATTATACTGTCCTTTCTTAAAAAGTATGAAGGTAAGCTTTTGTTCTGTTCAGCTTGCAATAGGAAGGACTGAAAGGATATGATCACTCCTTTTTAGTACAGTGAACAGATGAATGCTATGGAACAGGCTTGAACACTGCAGAACAGTAGTTATTTAAAACCAAATGTATATAAAATGGCACAGCACATTTCTGCTTGAAATCTAGCAGAATGTTTCTAATAATCAGAAAAAATAAGTTACTTAAAGCAGTGTGATGAGAAGCCTAGACAGTTTTCAGATGGGAATTTCACAAATTTATGGAAGAAATGATATAAATATTTGTGAGACCAGGGTGTTGGATTCGGTGACTGAAGTTTTCCATTCTTGTCTTATTTCTGAACTCCTTTGTCCTTAACATCATCATGCCATACATTTATGCAAACACACAAAAGGAGATGAAGTTATGATGCAGGCAATATATGCTTCCCTTTCACCAGTTTTTCTTTTTCACATTTCAGTCTCCCTTTCCTCATACCACCTGACAATTTATTTAATTCCCAGTTCCTGGGATGTATGTGATATTGGTTTTTGTCCAAGCTAAAGGGCAGACTCACAAATCCTAATGAAGAGCATAATAGCACTGTACTGGTTGAAAAACTGACAGGCAAGAAAAGAAAATTTTGAACATTGAAGGTACTGAGGTGGGGATTTTTCTGTGACGATCTACATAGTGTCTTAAATACTGGTTTTGAGGGAATTTCCACTCTGGCAGTTACCAAGGGAGCTTACTCTTGGCAAGAGCTGGTGCTTTTGGAAGCACTATGGGAGAAATTCTTCCAACCCAACCATTCTATGATTCTATAAAATTCACATTTATGCACCTCTTACATTGCACTGGAGATAGTGGCAAGGTTCGCTAGCCATCTTCTGGTCTTCTATTTTTACAAGAAAGAGGAAGCACTGTGAGCTGTGCCATGAAGTTCAGCACACAATGCTTCAGTAAGCTTCAAAATAACACATTTCAGGGGTTTTGCAGCAACACTGGCATTACCCTCACCTGTGCTTCACTCTGCCGTATAGGCATGGATCATCTTAGTGCCTGGTGATTTCTGTGAGCTTTCTACTTCATGGTACTCAGTGCCTTGTATGAGGATTGAATTCTGAAAGCATAGCAGCAGGTGTGTCCCTGAGTTTAGCTGCTCTATTTATAGTGTTATCCTGTAAGCGTAACACTGCAATTGTCATTCACACTGTCTTCCTCCAATCCTGCGTGGCACCAGGCTGGGGATGTAATAAACATCCTTTTATGAACATGGCTTTCCTGGAGAAATAAAAATTAATTGCCTAAACAACATCATGCGTAATTAAATCAAAGAAACTTTATTATGATGGAAATTCAAATTTAATGCTTACAACATCAGGAAATTCTGATCTGAATTTTAATATAGCAATATATTTTCTTTATTAATTTTTACTTTAAAGTGATAAATTTACATCAAATTGCCTGTGAAAATGATGTACAAATTCAGCAAGACACATTTTCTGCATAATATAGTGAATAAAAATAAGAGCACAGGACCAGAGATTATTGCATTGAGAAACTGGTTGTTAACTTACAGTTAACTATCAGCCATCGGTAGAGTAAGTTACAAGAACAGATAGACCAATGCAATAATTTTTTTTCTGAAGCTGGTGAAGCACAGACTGTGGTAAATGGTT
Source organism: Syrrhaptes paradoxus (assembly GCA_013400615.1). Lineage (NCBI taxonomy): Eukaryota > Metazoa > Chordata > Aves > Pterocliformes > Pteroclidae > Syrrhaptes > Syrrhaptes paradoxus. The sequence goes on from VZTO01022276.1 coordinate 83,311, forward strand.
TAGAGGCAAAAAAATTGAGCAAAAGACAAGAAATCCTGAACCTTATTTAAATTCCTGTTTTGTGTACAAGAAACCTTAACAATGATGTGTCTTGTGATACCTATTTGCAAAAGAAAGGTTTGTGGACACCAGGAAGCAGTCTTGGTAATTTTGCACCTTACTTCAGTTATGCATCAGACATGGATGACCAAGAAGAAAGCCTCCAGTAAACAGTTCGCTGAGCTCAAAACAGGAAATTGTCTGTGCAGAGGCCATGTCCTTACCCTCTGGGGAACCCTTGCAACCCCTCAGCAGTGTGGAAAAAAAGTATGTAAAGCTGAAAATTTGGTCTGTTTTTCAAATTATATTTGCTGCTTAAGGAGAATGGTATTCTATTGGTTTAGACTAAAGTGACATTTTTGAAGACTTTCTTCACAGCAGAGGTACAGAAACATAATCTGTTGTTTTTGATAAAAGCTTATATTTTGGATTTTGGAGCACAACTTTATAAGAGGGAATAAAGATTGCAGCTAATTTTACTGCAGCTAAATTAGAGAAAACATGAGGCTCTGTCTTTTAAACCAGAGGCTCACTCCATTTTTTTCCTGTAGTCGTGACATAACATTTACATTTCCACAGATAATGAACTAGATCTTGCCAGGAGACCAGCCCCACAGGGGACTCATTCCCAAAGCTTAAGTATTATTTTTCTTTCCATCTGCTCCCCATGAAGCTTGAGGAATAGCTTAAGCTATTCTTAATGCCTTATGAGGAACACCACTTCTTGAAAGCAAATGCAATTTTCATTTTCTTCTTTAAACAAGAAAGATCTTATTACTACCTGTCATGGCTTCTTTGCTGCAGTTGCCATTGCTGCTTTTAATTGGTAATTCACTAGCTTTGGAGATGAGGTTTTAGAGCCCATAAAACTGCAGAGGGGTAGCTCTCACTCTAAAGGGACCTTCTGAGGATAAGGGAAGCCTCAACAATGTTATTCACATCTCACAAATGGCTGTGAAAAGCATTCTCTGTTAATTTTAAATAGGTTTGCAGACAACTGCTCCTTCCCATAGCTATGTTTATTTCCTATTAGTCCTTAAGTACATTCCAGGTAGGAAATTAAATAAATGCCAAGGATATATGTGGCTTCTTTCTGCCAGGGATCTCTCCCAGCCCAGTTCCTTTGCCCTCATCTACCTAAAGTGTTTGTACAGCTACCTTAGCCTCTGCAAAGGATTAGCATAAAAATCCGTATTAAGGGCCAACAGATCTGTCTTCCAATTATGGAAATGGGATCAGAAGGAAATTAATAGCAGATGATTGCAGTGCCCTCCTCATTCAAAGGTCTTTTCAGTGGCTGAGACTCTGGGGGATCTTTTGTCCATGGCTCTTCCCCAGAAGGCTGATGCTTGGTTGTGCCTCCTTTTTTAATACCCACCTGACAGTACCAGGAGTGCTGTACTGTGACTTGTGTCAAAGGCAGGATCCCATTGCCCAATGTGGAGCAGCAATTAGCCAGTGAGTGCAGTGAGTCAGCAGCAGAAAGGCTAAAAGCAGCTCAGGCAGTGGCAGCTCCAGCTTAGATGCCTGAGTGTGAAAAAAAAGCCAAGCTCACTGTCTCAGTCTGATGGCAAGGGAGTTTATGGATACCTGTGCAGTGGAAGAGGAAAGTTGGTTGCTGCTTCCACTGACTCCCTACACCCAAGACACATTTACAGCATGATCATCTGATACTCAAGCTCTTACCTGTTGGAGTATTTCCCTGTGTTTCAAAACACCTCTAGGTACACTGGGACCCCTGCAGCCTTTTCTGGACTGCAGTAGCCTGACCACAGTCCTAAAGCAAGTCAGGGACATCTCACAGCTTTACCTACTGTTTCTTCCCCAGGCATCCTGCATCCCTATGTAGTGTGGGCCCTTTGGCAGAGTTGGACATGACCAATGTGGTCTAGGCTATATCTGAACATGTGAAAAAATCAGATCTAGTCAGTCTGAGTGGAGTGAATGAAGGTGGTCCAGTAAGATCTACAGTTCTCAGAAGTCTCTGATATAGTAGATTGAAATGCATCATGAAGTGCAGCCCCATAAAGAAAAAGCAAGGTTTGAAAGTGCTATAAAACATATAAAAATTACCCAAAGCAGATCCTAAGTGAGGTGGTGAGACTTAAAACCCAGCTGAAGTGCCTTTA
>VZTO01022277.1:0-23821 GCA_013400615.1 Syrrhaptes paradoxus
TGTGAAGACTAGTCACATTATAGATGCTCATAGGTATTAGATATTAAGTATATTAGGAACCAGGCCTCTGGTGCTTTTGAAAATTATATGTAATGCTGCAGAAAGTTGAGATGACACACACTGCATCTTTGCAGATGTTGCTGTTGTCCTCTGATTCCTTAATCTTGTTTTTTTTTAAAAATTTCATCACTTATCATGAGACTATATAAATTACTTCCCCCCAAAAAAACCAAACCACCCAGAGAAGCCCTGCTGGGGTGATGTGCTGCTCCTGCTTATGTAGATGGGTAGGGTCAAAAGATATTTTGTATGATATAAAGAGGCAGCTGTCTCTAGAAGCTCTTTCTTTCTAGTACCCAGATAATTTCTAGCTACAATGTAAGAAAATGTGTTGCCAGATAATTAGTGTCACAATATGTGATGCATTGCAGCTGTATGTGTTGTAAGGGGTTATGATTTTCCCTGAAAGCATGAAACATGGTGCTTCTCCAAGAAAGAGCTATAAAAGCTTCCTGGAGTGTATTTGCAGGTGAGCTGCCAGGTAGAATTCTACTGGCTACAAAACCAAAAATGTTTCTGTTTAGTTGCTTGTTTTTTCAGTCCTAGAAATGCCTCTCAGTATGTTGGTCCCTATCCACAGTGTAGTGGCTCACAGACAGGTTGTACAGGTTTATGCACCGTGACTGATGCCATTATCTGGGAGAACAGAATCATAGGATGGCATAGTTGTCCATTCGTGAGGTGGGTGGTTAATCTTTTTCTAAAAGATTGGATAGACATAACAACAAGTAACACATTATTTTTTTTTATTTTACATTCAGGTTAAGAAGATTCTGCATCTGGTTATTTACATCCCTAAGTTTTGCATATTTGAAAATTCTACTTTTACCTACATATAAGTGAGAGATAGCATGCAACATGCAGTGTCCTGTTCATAATTAACTGTCAAAATCTCTTTTTGTTCTTTTGACTGAAATCTGAAAGAAAAAGTAACGAACTATTTCAGAGTTCTCTGCTTTTGCAGTTTGAAAAGAACAGCATTTTCAGTACAAATGAATATCACTTTTGTCCTCTAACAATGTTGGGCATTCAGGATGCTGAGCTCTTCACTTTTTGTGATTCAGCAGGACCCACAGAACCATGATGGATGGCTGAAGCACTGTCCATTCTTCCCTCGATATGTCTTGTTGATTGCATTGTGGTTCAGTTACCATAGTCAAGGACTAGATATATAATACGCTAGCATACAGCTGGACATAAAGCTGTGATGATGAATAATGGTTTCTAACTTCCTTTAATAAGACGAATGAGTGAAATCTTCCTGGCTTGTACCTCTTAATTGACACTTATTGATCCAGTACAGAAGACTGCATTGCATGTGGGCTTTTCAACAACAGTCTGATTTGTCTTATTTTTTCAGAAAAGTGATACAGTGAACTCCTACAATGCAGAACAGTTGGCCAGGAATGAACTATAAGTGATCTTCACTGGTAATGCAAATATTGATACATGGATGAAATGGCATCCAGGTACTATGGGAACTGTGCTCTTCAGTTCAGTCAAAAAAAGGCGTATAATAACAATGGTCTTTTGCTTGGATTGTAATTATTGTTTTTGTTAATCAGAATAGTCCAAGCTAACTAAAGTATTGTTGATGGTGAAGATATGCGGTAGTCACTCAACCCAACTTTTTAGTATCTCAATTTTAAATGAGAAATTAAATTACATTGCACATTTCCCCCCTCCCCTACTTAATTCTAGTATGGTAAAACTCTGGACCTTCCTTCGTGACCCAGACTAAGCAGCTGCAATTCAATCCATTGGATTGACTGTGCAGGAGTCAGTGACTGCTTATCTGCAAACTGTAACCTTGTCAGCTGAACAACCCTTAAATAATTTTTCATGACTACTTCTTGTGAGTAGCTACAAAACCTTTGCGTCGTCCTTGAGACAGAGAGGAAAGCACATTTTGTGTTGTCTGCTTTGGTCTTGTCTTACTGCTTCTCTGTGAGTAAAAAGAAACAAAAAATAGTGTGGGGATCGCTTTGATTAAGAGGGAAAAGAGCAAAAAGGCTCCTTTCCTTCCCAGTTCCTATAAGCCCCAAAGGTCATATGTTTTAAAAGCTCTCATATTTTGAAGGGGGCAGCTCCTCTTGTCTTAGGCCACTGATAAATCAGGTAAGATGTTTGAGACTGAGTGAAAGTTCTGGAGTGAGAATTTTCAGTCAGTAATACCCCATTTACTCCTGGGTAAGTGGGGTATTAGCATTAACTACTGGACTCCTGCATCTTCACAGCCATTCTCCTTTTTCCCTGACTCAGTGAAGCTTGTGCTCTTTTCTGCACAGTTGCTTCATTCCCCCAGGGGCAATGGAGCATGGCTCTTACTCAAATTAAACTCGATGTTTAGGGAGCTGTTGTGAAAGGCATGAAGCGTCTCAGGTGAAAAAGGATTTGAAATGGAGCTGCTCACCTCTGGGATAAGTGTTCTGACAAGGAGGTCCAGTCCTGCATGTTTTCATGATTTACATTTGGAAGAGGAAAAAATTGAAAAGTTGGCTTAGAAAATATAAAACTCAGAAGATCTTAGAAAGTAGGCAAGTCATGCTACCTCTGTGCAAACAATAAATAATGAGGTTATAAAAAAAAACACCCAAAAAACCAAAAAAAAACCCACTCCAAAAAAACAAAGCAACCAAATCGGAAGAGAGTTTCTTCTATATAGACTTTGCCGTATAACTCCTTAAATGAGGTTGAAAATGTTTTTTATGAACTGATTTTAAAAATTATTTTCCCTATTTTTTCTGGCATATCTCATCATTATTTCATAACATTTTCATCAGTGGTTACAATATCAGACTGGAATTGAAATGCATGTAAATTCTTAGGTACGAAAATGGAAAAGTTTTCTAATCTTTGCTCCTCAAACTAAGTAAATTTACACTTTTTTTCAAGTGAGTAAAATACTCTATTTTGTTAGAGTACTGAACCTATGAAATGGAACACTTGCTCGGAGCTTTTCAAACCCATAAGTGGCTAAACCCAGAACAGAATAGTCTGAGAAAGGACAATGGGCTCATGACTTGGAGTTGCTTCATATCACTGTTGAGTCTGCAAAACAATTTTCTTATTATTTTTATTTTCTTCTGTGTGTTAGGGGCCTAGCCCTTATCCCACTCCAGTGTGAAATACTCTCCACTTAAAAAGGTGCTAGAGTTCTTTAGTTTATGTTTGTACCCTTCTGAAACATTCTGAAAGACAAGTTATACCAAAGATTTCATCAGTCTTGGAAACATCTCTTTATATATTTCTAACCACACAATATAATAATTCGTAAAATTATTATCAAAAACACTAAGAACTGTGCAACTTCCGGAATTTGTCCTTTTAACAGTAGGTGTTAAGCAAGAGATATTAATTCAGTCAAGTACATGTACTAAATCATTACCGTATTGCAAATCTGGATTTTTAATGATAATCCTTTTGAAGCAAATTATGCTTAATCACGATTTCAGGTCAAAATTGCTACAGCAATATTGCTTCTTTAAAAGGTTTGTTTACTGAAATGTTTCTCATTTTGTAAATTGAATTGTAGATGACATAGTTTCCATTAAAATAACTTTAATAATTACTTTCAGACTTCTTGTTAGCATGAAGAATTCTGACACTGGTTTTGCAGTGACAGTAGAGATTTCTTCTAAAATGATGCTCAATTCTTTTGAAGATAGGATTTGGGGTTTTTTTAAATTGCACTTGTAATTGAAAAATGTTTTATTTTTCTAATACTTTTAGTCAAGGTTAATGCTAATTCAATATGGAAAGCCATGTTTCAACTGAAGCTTGAGAGAGTTTTTAAAATTTCAAATCCTGATTTTTAAAGACTAAAGGCCAAAATATTTGACACCAAAGCTAAAACAACAAAAATTAATCATGTTATTTAAACTCTTTGAAAAGTCTGGCAAATTTTATATTGGAAATATATTTTCTATGAAGATGAGAATTCTAAAGCCACAATAAATCTTTAAATGCTTGTGACAGTTAGTGTTAAATAGTAGGGTTAGATTCTGCCACTCATACAAAATCTTATCCAAACAGTATTTAAATAACTGGAGAAGACAGACTTCTATGGATTTAAATGCTGTGGGGTTTTTTTGGACTGCAACTGGGAGTTCTTGAACCTATCATTTGTGAGTGCATAGTTTCTTTCCCTCAAAAGACATCTACACATCAAACTGCTTAAATAGTATTCAGTTTCAGCTGTGTGGGGAGGGGTAGGTGGGCATGATGTGGGGTGTGTGTGGAAATCAGATGTATTGAATTGAGTCGTTATGAAGTTTTTCAAAAGCCTTTTCTAATTTATATGTCAGGTTCTGTTCACAAAGCGGAGAATGTCATCTTGTTATTCGCCTTTATATGCTTCAGCTCAGCAGTGAACACACTAGAGAATGGGATGAGATGGGAAGTGCAGGTCCATGGCATGTGTGGGGGGTTTTATGTTAATTTTCACTCTGAGATTCAGAGCAAGGATTTGAATTGAAATGTGCAGATCTCATCCACTGAATGCGGGATCCATGGAGTCTCTCTAAGGTTTTCCAAACTGTAGATGTGGGATTTGCTTTACATTAGATTCCCTTGAAACCCACATCCAAATCTGCACTTGGTGGTCTCATGGAAAATAACTGATTGATGCCGACAGGCTAAGTGAATACTTTTTTGGTGCTGAAAAAAAGGTTATGGAATAATTTAAATTGCTACAAAAGTGGATTTCAGCAGAACTGGCTTAAGAGAAACCACCCTAAATGGATAAATATGATTCTCATACTTTTTGCATGTACTGAACTCAGAGAGAGGGTGTCATGAGGGGTGGAATGGAGAGCTCTTCCCTTTGTCTATTGATGTGAACGAAGTAAAATTGCATGAAAGACTTGATAATGTATTTTTACATGATGCTGAAGCAAAGAAGTGTGCTTGATGAGTGATTTCTCTTATGACAAGGAATATTTTTGCTCAGTCAAAATGTTACCCTTACAATTGCTGCAGTGCAACTCGATTGCCTTTCTGGATCTCCAGAAAGCTGAGGAAGAAGATAGAATGAAAGCCAGTGCATTAGCTTTCTTAACTGCCAGATAATTCTTTCCTAGAGGTGATTAGACACAGCAAATGTGACCATAGCCTCTGTTGAAGCTGTCCCAAAACTAGTGTTAAGACCAGTTTTTCCTATATTCTGTGCTGTATGCTTCAAGTGTGACCTCAGTGAATGAATTGGATTAGATTTAATGTAGACCTCTACATGTGTGCAGCAGTCTTGTCAGGTTCAAGATACTTCAGAGTAACTCAGCCAGACTGGCTGGACTGCAGCCAGGTGCCAGGCTGTTGCACCTGGAATACAGCTGGTGTATTTGCATGGATAATGTCAAGCAAGGATATGAGTGAACCAAAGGCATGGAAAACTACGGCCTCTTTTCTGCTTTGAGGCTGTAACAGTTTGATGGAGATCACATGAAGCAATGCTCCAGAGGAATATCTTTTCATTATGGTGGTGTTACACGCTTTGGCAGGCAGTGGGGAAAACTCTTCAGACTGGTACCCACATCACTCATCATCTTTGGATGAGTAAGGGTCTTAAGCTATTGTCAAGTTTGTAATTTTCTGCTACTAAATTGACTATGAAGAAGCCTTGAAACATGTCTTTCTGTGCAGGCAGAAATAAAAAAAAATAAATTTAAAACCATTTTAAGACATGATGAAAACCTTATGAGGCAAAATACAACAAACTCCAGCCAAAATGCGGGCTATGACTGGTGGTATTTGATTTCTCTGGGGTTTTGGGGGTTTTTTTAGACTTTTGTTTTACAAAAATCTTTTAGCTCTCTTTGCTGCACTGGTTGAAATGTGATCAAGAGAAAAGGACAGAAACTTTTTGCACAATTATATTTCAGTATGTGTTCTAGTGACTTTTGGGAATACGCATCTATTTGCTTTTAATTATATTTATTTTTTCTCATTGACCTGAAGAAGTATTACCAACATTTTCAATCACTGATGGATATCATATCTGTTGTCCTTGATAATTTAGAAAATCAATAGAAATATATCTGTACATAGGAAATACATCTGTACATAGGAGCCTTAGTGGGAAATGCTGTAGTCTGTCATAGGCGAAAGAATCTCTCCAAAACCAAAGGAGAGGTGAAATACCTTTAAAAATACCTCTTGGAGAAAATGTGTGTGGTTTGGTTTTGGTTTTCTTTGTTTGTTTGTTTGTTCGTTTCTTTTTCTAGAGAAGTTTCTTGCTTAGAGTTGGGAAAATAAGTAGCTCGTAATGATGAAAAGGTGTAAATGAACTCAGAAAGTACTTGAATGCTAGTCAGTTATTTGCTGTATTATTTCACTCTTTTTTTCATTGAGTCATCTTCTTTGTTAAATGATAGTCTTTTACAGACTCAGTAGCTTTAAAAGGGGAAAAGCAGTCTAAACAAATCCCTCTGTAAAGATCAGTCTTTCTTAAATTGTTGGGGTTTCTTCTCTTTTTTTTTCTTTCTTTTTTTTTTTTTTTTTTTTCCCCCTTGAAATCATAAGACACAGTTAGTGGCTACATTGTCTCCTTCTTGTTCATAGGGAGAAAACAGTGCATGCACCGGCAAGTCCCTAACTATTTCTGAGAGATAGCTTGAATCTCAGGAGTAGATAGAAACTATGCAACATGGAATTATTCCCAACATCTTGGCCTATAAATTGCACAAGCAGTTGTGAGAGGTTTCAAAAACATTGTAATATCTCCATCTGTAAACAAGAAAATGGATCTATCTAGACCGGAAAAAAATAAATTACAGTTTTAATTTCTTCAGTCTTTCAGGCAGTAGTCTGAAAAAACATCCTGCCTGGGTGCAACAAGGGAGGCAGTGTGGGGTTTTAGTGATTCAGGTTGCATTGCAATGTTGGATATCTGGACTAAAACTCTCCTTGTTAAGTAAAATTTGCATAATTTCAGTCAACAACAGCAAGAGAGAAGACTTGCATAATCTGAATATATTTTTTTATTGACAAAGAAAAGCATTATTTTGAAAGAATACTCTCTAACAGTTTCAAAAAGATGTTTTCACAGGTTTCTAGAATACTTAGTGAACGACAACATGAGCAGGTTACTCTCTATGGTTAACCTGATGAATGCTGCCCCAAGTGAATTGATCCATAGGCACTCTAAACGTTTGTGGGAGCAAAGTTAATTGCCCAATTTGAATTGAACGGTTTGGTATCAAAAGATTTGTATCATACGTGTAGATGTATGATGAGCAACCTGGGCTAGTGGAGGGTGTCCCTGCCCATGGCAGGGGGGTTGGAACTTGATGATCTTTAAGGTTCTTTCCAACCCAAACCATTCTACGATTCTATGATTCTAGTGCTGGCATGATGAGTGGAGCAGCTCATAGCCTGTAAGATACCATCATATTAAGTCTCTGCAAATTATCTGTGAACTTTTCATAAGGAGAAAAATAAATGGGAAAATATTTCATAATTGTTTCTCTTTCTCTTAGTGGCAGAGACTTGTGCTTACAGTAACGTAAATAGTAATTTGCATTAGCAGTGTGGACTATAAAGTGGGATTTACACCAGAAACCATCGATATGTTTACTTATCAGCAATGACATTGACAGAGGACAGTATGAATATCTGAAGAAAGTTTATAATTACTAATATTATTTTGACTGTGTTTGGAACTTAGATGTTTTCCAGTGCATTTTTGAACCCTAGGCTTTCAAAGGTTAACTTCATGTACTGATTCAATTTATGGTGTCCTTCGTCACTTTCCCCTGTCTAAATTTTTTCATTATATTTCATAATTGTAACATGAATTGGGAAAGCAAAAATAACTAAAAAACCCAAAGAAAAAAACCTTGAAACCAGGATTTTGAAGTGTTTGGAGTGTGAATTATGAAAGACTTCTGAGAGCACATAATGTACTTATGCAGATCAAACCAGTTCTCAGAGGGATTCTTGCAAGTTAAAAGACATGTAGAGAAAAAAATGTAAAAGGCTCCACAGCCCGTTTCAAATTGAATTTGAATTGCTTTTTAAACCCCCCCTTTTGTTTCATTTTCTAGAAGTCTGGTTGTCTCATATACTATCTAAACCGCATGTTTTTCCTTCAAGATATCATACATTAGGAATTAGACTTTTTTTTTCAGGTGAAATGACCTTTGGATTTGTATTCCCTGAGAAAATGAAGGACCTTTGCTGCTTGCTGTTGCCAATTCATTCTAACCACAGCATGATCAGGTATTCAACCTATTACTGCTGTAGATCTCTCTCTCACTTTCCTTACTAATCTAATAACATGGCAGGAGGCCTACACTGCAGTAAAATATTGAAATAAAGTATTACTGTTTCTGTAGGAAAAAGGAAGGTGCAACATTTTATTCCTGACTGGCCAAAGTAAATAGAAATGTTGAACAGAAGTCAGTTTTTGAGAATGTTGCACATTGACTTGATTTATACGAATATTTATTGTAAATTGAGGAAAAAAATAACCGTAACTTTTACATAGCTAGTTTATTCAGAAGTGTAGGGTTTTGTTTGTGTAATTTTTAAAATTATTATTATTAGTACCCAGTGTTTTACGATAGTTAAAATGTACTACCTGTATAACTTTAGAGGATGTACAAAACAAAGTTCCCTCATAGAAGATCAGTTTTGTTAGTATTTGCATATATGAAGTGTGAAATCCTAAAATATTTTTTGTTTGTTTGCATTTGGAAATTGACAATCATATTCTTTCCTTCATACTTTATCTCCTACAAGGTTCTTTTCCCATTATGTCTTTCCTACAAGAGTGTTTTCTGGTCCAACACTAAGATTCTCTCTCGAGAGATATTTAAGAAAAATCATTCTACTTAGTATTTGAAAGAAAGTTCGGAACAGTCATGTTTCCCTATTATTAGTCAGATATTTTGATATTAGAGCAATTGCCAATCTAAGAGCTAAAAGAATTCAAGAAAATGTTGAATGGTTAGAAACTTATTTTATTTTTGCAACTGTGTATGTGAGAGCAAGATTGGAACTCGTAACGACAAACGCAGGTTATTTTCCTCTGTAATAGTATCTTAATAGAGCCTTCATATACGAAAATCATAGAGAGGTTTACCCACTTCTCCCAGGGAATATAATCTGTGGATATGGGAACTCGTGTGTCTTATAGATCTGTTTTATTCTCTCAATGTCAGAGTTTATGTAGCTGACAAGAGTCAGGTTTCTTTAAGTCTGTGGGAAAAAAATACAGTTGTGATGAGGAATTTCTGGCCAGAAGTACCACCGGCAGGTGAAGAATCAGAATAAAAGAGTAAAACAAATAATGAGGAAAACATGGAAAACCACTTTCTGGTAATTTGAAGTTACTGTCCAATTTTTTTGAATGAAGAATGACAGATTTTATTCAATGCATGAAAATTTAAAAAGATACAATAACCTGTTCTTGTGTGGTCAGATGGTGTTAAATTCAGCATGATATAATTCTGTGCAGTCTGAGTTTTTAATACTTTTTCTGAGCTAGATTCTAAAATGACAAAAAACTAATTGGTTTTCTAAAGAATAGAATTTCCCACTATCTGTATCTTGAATTTCCTACTGAAATAGATTCAGTTATTAAAGTTTTTCTTCTGCAGCAAGAGGAAGATTTTTTTCTTAAGCACAGGTATTTTTCAGTTATTACCTTGTTAATGTGCTTTATAATGCTCAGTATTATTATACAATTAATGGATTAAATGCATCTATCACAGGTGTAAGCAAGTGCACAACATAAATTGCTAACTGTAAAAATTACAAGTAAGTCTTCTTATCTCCCACTAAAGGGTATCTAAATACAGTCAGATCTTATATAATATTGTAATATACTATAATTATATATTTTTTCCCTTCTTTATTGACAGTGAGTGGGTTGTAACTGAAAAGAAGTCTGCATCATGTAACAATTGGAAAATTACAGGACAGTGGATTCTATAATTTTTTTTTGTTTGTTTTTCCTCACCCACTAGGGATTGACTATGTTCTGTGGTTTCAGAAATTCACCAATATTAAATTATCTTTAGTTAAGAAAAAGATGACAGCAGTTATTTGAAGATATTACTCCCTCCTTCAAAAACAAACAAAAAAAAGTGATTAAGAAATTTGTTGATGTTTGCCTGAGGTTATCAACCATCTTCAGAACTGAAGTGCATGGTTCTGCACTATGTTAAATTCCTCAATGCTGTTTTCACGTTACTCAGTCTTGGTTTTACACCCTTCTTAACCCCCTTAAACTCTTTAAGATTAATATAGATTGCATATATATGAGTGACTTTTTGATGCAAGACCTTGTCTATTTTTTTTTCATGGAACTGCAATAAGTTGCTTGGAAGAAAAGAACAGGCACTGAAGTGATGATTTTCTCGGCTTGAACTCCATACAGCCTCTGCACTAACCCGGGGTGAGATGTGTTCAGTTTTGTTGGGTAGAATACGGAGCATATTTCCTGTCTGAGAAGACATGCTGAAAGGATGTATAATTTGTATTCTGCTATGCTTCACTTTAGAGCATATATTATGCTTTTGCTAATCTATGATGTTATCTCCTCTTCAAGAAGAAAAAAAGAAACAAATTCCCTGTAGTGTATTTCTTAGCTGTGAAGCTCTGTCTGTATGGATGTGTCATTGCATTTCATATAGCTGCACTCATTCTCCTTGGAAATAAGGCAAAAGTTTCCATATGAGAAAGGTATCATTTACTACCCTTCCTAGAATGAATGAGGAGTTGCCATGTACTTGTTTACTATATTCTTAATGCTTTAAGGTAGGTTGTGAGAAATTTAGCGCTGATAAAAGCCTTGGAGATATATGCTTTAGTTAAAGTTAACACTACAGGAAAAATAATATAATATACCCAACAAACTGTAAAACAATTGTATCTAGGGTAGCTAGATAGCTCTTCTGAAACTGGTAGAATAAGGTGATTTATATTAGCTGAGAATCTGTTTTTTTTGTCAAATACTTTGTATTTGGGAACATATTTCTTCTGTTTAGGTACAGAATACTTGAATGAATGAGAATGGAGGTGAACCTGAGTTTTAAAATATATACAAAAATATATGTGTAATAGAGATATTTTTATACATAGAATCACAGAATCATAGAATTATTTGGGTTGGAAAGGAATCTTAAAGATCATCAAGTTTCAACCCCCCTGCCACGGGCAGGGACACCCTCCACTAGCCCAGGTTGCTCAAAGCCTCATCCAGCCTGGCCTTGAACCCCTCCAGGGATGGGGCATCCACAGCTTCTCTGGGCAACCTGTTCCAGTGCCTCACCACCCTCACAGTGAAAAATTTCTTCCTAATGTCTAGTCTAAATTTACCNTATCTATCTATATCTCTCTGTGTGAATGGTTTTTTTCAGAAAAAAAACATGCATGAAAATGTGCTTGGCTGTATTAGAAGAGAAAGTGAATGATTCTTTGACTATGGAAAAAAATTATCTGTGCAAAGAACACTAAGATGTTTAAAAATACGCTTGTCTCAAAGTCCTCTTAATAACATGTTAGCACTTTAAATTTCAAGGGTGGCACACAACTATGAAAATTGCTGGAATTCTTCAGTTATGCTTCCATAAGAGTTGGGATAAGGATCAATCATCTTGAAATGCGTTAACTGAACAAAGTTTGTATGGGGTAACCAGAACCTGTGCTACACCACAGGAAACCTATCAATGGAGCACTAGTACCCACCAGAAATCAGATTGTTGAAATAGGATTTTGTTTATACTGAACCCTGTAGGGAAAGTACTTTAATATTGTCACAGGCAACTATTTATTACAGTAAACTCTTTGTTTACCCTTACTCTGCCCACCTTCTTAAATGCCTAGATGAGTGCAAGACAGGCATTATATAAAGTATCACTCATCCCTCCAGAAATCTTCAGTAGCCTGTGACCTGAGTCAATAACCACTGGCAGCATATTTCCAGATATAGGAACTTCAAGGATTTCCCCTCGATAATTTCTTAAGCCTTTAAAGTCTTCAGTAGGATTTTTAGTTACCTAAAACTTCTGTCCAACTATAATTCGATTGATTTCAGTACTTCAATCAATATAAAGATGTATTGGAGCTCATGGTAGATAGTGATCTTGGCTTAATTTTGTCAGTGTGTAACATTTATCCCAACGAATCATAACAGTTAAGAAGGATTTTGCCTCAGTAGAGTCCTGTGAAAATTTATGAGTGTTAGAGGAATGGAAAAAGGGATCTGATCTTGGAAGGTCTACAAGAGGAAAAAATGAATAGTTATTCATGGAAGAAACAGTGCAGAATAGTTTTACTTTTTAATTCACACTTTAAATAAGTCTAAATATAAACCATCAAGGAAAACTTTGAATCTTAGGAACATTATCACACTACAATGGCAAGATACAGGTGGTCGGTATGAGTCAAGGAGAAGAGAGACTATCCACAGCGTAAACTGATCTGTTTGGCAATTCTCCAAGAAGTGAAAATCAAATTCTCCTTAGAATTATCAACAGAACTGTGACCTTGTTTCATTTATTGCATTCTGTACATCTTCACTCTTTCTCTCTGGTCAAGCACAGGCCAGCTACTTGACTGGAGGTATGAATAGCTAGTGAGAGGCATATTATCCACCTTTGCTCCTGCAACTGAATAAGTTTACTGAAACTCCAGCTTCCTGAAAAGAGTTCTTTTTTTTTTGCCACCGATTTTCCCCCAAAGAATGGATGAATAAACATATTTTTTAAATTATTTTTAAATTTTGTTTTTACGTTTGATAATAAAGCTGACATTGACGAACCTACAGCAACTGTGATCAACCACAGCTTTTGACTTTGAACAAGTATTTTGTAAAGGACAAATATGAAGAAAAGGAGACAGTCAAGCCACAACAGAGGAGTAAACATTTACCTGATTCTCTATACAGGCTGCAGATTAACAGTTTGTCTCCTACTGAGTCCTTGCAGTAAATGTGAGACAAGCATTAACATCTTTTTATAAAGAATTTTCAGAGTACATGACAGAATATGATCTTTTTGCTTTACAGTAAATACTGCCAAAGTACACTCAGAAACATTTTGTTCCCAGCACTAAGCTCTCAATTTGAAATTTCTGACTGCATTTAGGTATTTCTTTATGACGTTCTGTATATGACATTCTCTAGAGAATTCTCCATTCTGAATCAACTGCAACGTGCTGGCTGAAAGTCCAATAATTATGTATGATAACAGTAGCAATTGGTGGTGTAGTTTGGTAGCAGACAGAAACCTAACCACTGTTATGCTACGTGCTATACAAAGAGCAACTTAGGGAAAAAGACCCCAGGTTCTGCCAAAGCATGTCCAGCTGGAGGCATGATGCTAAAATAGTGTGTGCATGTGCTTGCACACGTCTGTGACAGAAACCGAGGAGGAAACTGGGCAGTGATAAATTAATCTAATTTCCTTCCATGAGAAGGAGAAGGGCTTAGGGACTATAGACTGACAGAAGACACAGAATGTTTTGACTCAGGTGCTTGGTACTCTGACTTGAGGTATAGTCTAGAAAAAAATATTATAAAGTAAACTCACAACCATTTGGAAAATTGTATCAGGAGAGAAGTAATGATATATTTGCTGTCAAAATGAAGATGGGCAGTATATAACCACCTGTGATTCTACAGGGGTCTGGTCTCTTTTTTTTTCTTTTGATTTTTGGTATTTTTGTGGATGATGTGTTTTCTGGATGAATAGGAAACACCCTACGTAAATTTTTGACACAGGTGAAGAAGGGCAACAACCATGCTGTCTAATAAACATGTTGAATAACTGATTACTGAACTAGATAGATTATAGGGATAAATGTACAAGTTCTGCAAACATGTAGGAATAACACAACATATAAGTAAAAAGACAAGACACAGTTGGCCTAGATGAAGCATTTGGAAAAGAATATGGGGAATAAAGTAATTAATAAATTTTATTTTGGTCACTAGTACACAACAGTAATTATACTGTTGTTAAAAAGACTAACGTTCATCTGGTCTGTAGAAAAAGGTCTATTTAGTACAATGTAAGAAATTATCTCACAAGTGACTCTGTAATGGTAATGTTTGCCTGTAATATTGTGACCAGTTTAAGACACCTGTACCTCAAGAAAGATGTGAACCAATTAGAGTAATGGGGATCCAAATAAGAATGGCTGAAAATATGGAAATAATGATCCAGGAACAGAGACTGAGATAACAGAGGATTTCTAGAGAAGAGGTGCTTAAGAAAAAAACAGGATAATACATATTTATGCACAAAGAATTCTGCAAGAAGATAGGAATTAATCTCCTCTTTGTGTTGTCTTTATAATACATAAACACTCTGTTTGAATGACAATGAAGAATTATGAATTTTGTTCATGCAGAAAAAGCTCCTAACCCTAGAGTAGATGGATTAAGTAAACCATAGAATATCCAATTTTTCAGGTTCTTAAAGCAAATTTGAATAAGATGACCTTGGACAGAGCAGGAAATTTAAGAAAGTAGTGTTTTAGATCTAGTTTTCTAGAATTTTGTGTTTATAATTGTCATAATCCCAAAACAAAATCTCTTGACACTATGAACATAGTTGCCTAGGCCCTCTGACATACGTGAAAGCTTAGGAAGTGAACAATGAGTGTAGCCAATGGTTAATTCTAGGGATCAATGTAAATTTATTTTACAGTAGCTTCCTGGAAAGCAGTTTCTACTTTTTCATATTTAAATGCTTAAAGATCTCAGAGTACAAGTCTAAAAATCTCCAGATCCCAGTAGTAACTTCCATGCATTTTTATCTTTGTTTTATAAGAACGTTTGGATTAAGGCATCCTGCTTAACTGTGGGTTGAGCTCTGAAGTTTAGGAAGAAATTACAGTTTTCCTTTTTACTGTCTAAAAATACCTTGCCTTTCCAAAACTTTAATCAGTTCTAAAATGTTTTCTTCATTGTGGGTGTTCATACCCCAGTTTTAACTGTTACTTAAAGGGCAGTATTACAGCCGTCTCATTAAACGGGGTTTTTTTAATCTGTTATATATTGAGAATGTTGTCCCATCTAATTTGTATTTCTGTTTCTTTTGACTTAAAAAGATATAT
Source organism: Syrrhaptes paradoxus (assembly GCA_013400615.1). Classification (NCBI taxonomy): domain Eukaryota; kingdom Metazoa; phylum Chordata; class Aves; order Pterocliformes; family Pteroclidae; genus Syrrhaptes; species Syrrhaptes paradoxus. The sequence goes on from VZTO01022277.1 coordinate 15,127, forward strand.
CTTAATTCCACTTCTGCTTAATGTGAGGCTAACTTTTTAGTTTTTTGAATGTATTTTGTCATAATTTCTTCTGTTCATTTGAAAATGCAATTATACATAATTAGAGCACATATGAGAAGAGTCAGAGCTCAAAATCTATACAGATTGCTGATTTAAATTTCATAATATTTGTTCACAAAACCAAGGCAATACCCTTCTTTTTTTTTGTTTGTTTGGGGTTTTTTCCAAACTTGCTACCCAAGAGCTGTAATGTTCAATTCTAACACTACAATATTCAGTCTGTTCAATCTGTAGTTGCGTTAATTGAAGGGAATGATTTGTGTTTAATCTAAATAGTATGCAAACGAAAAAACTCATTCTCTAATTGTCTCATTGTGTTTATTGATTTATCCTATGGATATTCTACCAGAAAGTAGATTGCACATGTGACCTCATGACCAATCCTCCTCATCCCATTATTCCTTCTTTTGTCACTACAACCAGACACCTGTAATAGCCTAATGGAGACAAGGAAAAGACATTTCCTTTTATGTTTATCTGAGTATAAAAACTGAATTATGTGATATTAATATAATACATATACTATGAGTAAAAAAATTTACAAGTACTAGAATTTTATGTTAATCTAATAACAGTGTAATTTAATGGTAAATTAATGCTAAACAATATCTGCCCATTATAGGGTATTCCAAATACATATGGCATTAATGAGAAGTAAAAATTAATTAAATATTTTTAAATGTGGGAATTATTTTTAAGTTCAAATGGATCAATTGGGAAGCTCACAGAAATTCTGAAATTAAAAATCTGTACTGGTGTCTTTCTGTTATTTAGTTTTTAGGTAACTCCAAGTCAGTTCATTATTTTCCAAGAGTGGTTTTAAGTTCATGACAATTTTCTTGTAAGGGACCACAGGAGGAAGCAATTTTCTTCAAAAGACTGCCTGCCACAGGCCCTGACAAGAGATGGAAGGTAATTTCTGATAAGGAATGTACTATACATTGTCTACCGAGGGATTGTTAAATCCTACTCCTTGCTAATAACAGGAAGCATGGAATCACTTATGGCCTCCTTCCCTTGCTAAGGAGATTGAGTCCCTTCCAACCAAGAAGCAAACTTTGACCTCCCTCACCTCTGAGATGCTAACAAGTTTGGCCAAAGTTAATCTAATACAGGGTCTGTATGACCACCTACCCAATTGGCTGAGAGGGTTAATGCTGCCCTCTCCCCCTTATGCATGCACAAAATGATGGTTCTCCCCATGCAAATTAAGGAAATATACTTTACTGCTTCCTATGCAAATTAAGGAGACACCTCTGTTGCTTCTTATGTTAATTGAAGAAAGTTAGGTGGAGACCTGAGAACTTTTGTCTATAGAAGGTGAATAATCAAATGGGAAGACATGCATGGACCTGTCATCTGAGGATCACAACTTCAAGCAAAGACCGTCTCTGGACACAAGGGTAGTGATATCATACCAGAATTTTTTCTGTCTTCCTTCCTTTATCATTTTCTCTTCTCTCTTTGAGTTTCTTTTTCTCCTTCTTCTTCACTGTCCCTTTGTCTCTAACTAACTTTTCTGGCACAGAAGGGTAATATCATTACAAATATCAATAGGCGATTCCAGATCCTCTGGGGCTTGTTAAGCAAGTTTCCATGGGAAGCCTCATTGTGGTAGGTGATGGTCCATTTCAGTCCTGATGAGTGATTGCAAGTTTTATGGGTTGATAAGTGGTTGCAAGTTTTAATAGTGATAAGTAGTTCTGATACACTGTTGTCATATCATTATAAGTTTTAGTGTTGTCAGTATGAGAAAATAGTTATAAGTTTTCTTTTCCATGTCATTTATCTTTTGTAATTCCAGTACCTTTTAGGTTATTTTAGTAAAACTGTTGTTTAATGAAACTTCTCGAGGTACTTGCCATTGTCTCTGCTATTACTGCATAGATATTCAAAAGAAACCTTACCCTCACCAACTGAATGGGATGGGACATGCCTGTATACTTCCTTTGTTCCTCTAAAACCTGAATCCTATTTACCTTTTTTTTTTTTTTTGAGGGGGTTTCTGATTTTTCCCTTTAGTTTTCTGTTGCATTTCAGATTTACCATGTATCTGAAATTTTGCTGGCATGACTTTCTCTTCTGGTTGAAAGAGCCTGTATTCTCTGGATAGATGTGTTTATTAACTGCATTTTATGAAGCATGTTATATTCTATCTCTGCTGTTTTATTTCTAAGCTTATTTTTTTACTTCAAAGCAAATTTGTTTTCTGGTCCAACTTGCTGAGTTTGCTGCTGCCAGACATTGCAGTCTTGTTTTGTTCATCATTGAATTCTCTGAGGCTGCGGTGTTGTGTTGCTGTATTTACATCTCAGTGTAAGTTCCTTTGCTACCAGTTTCTTGGATCATTTGCCAGGAACTCCATTCAAATAAATCTTTGATACTGAGGCCAACATACTTTTGAGAATAACCTCACTCTTGCTGATGAATCTACTTTCAGAGAAGAATTTTCTGCAGGGTTTTGTATTGCTGTCATGCAACTCGTCGTCATATTTTTTTTTAATTATTGAAATTGAACCTATCCTTTACTTTTTTTGTTTTGTTTGGATGTATGAGTTATCTAACCACTTCACCATTACAAGCAGGGGACCCAAAAAAAATAGACCATAGAGTTGTGCTGATCCAGTCTTATGGGTGACCTTTTGCTTTTGTGTAAGGCTTTTATCATGGTTTCTAACTGACTAGACTGTGTTTTCTTCAGAATTTGTGACTGTTGGTGAACATTTCACTAATATTTTGCAACTTTACTGTTTATATTTAAATAGAGTATTTTCTCTTGTGTACTATCAAGTAACCTCTAGCTCATCACTGATAATCATTCAATATATGCACATTCAACACTTTTAATTTTTGTTAACCTGTTGATGAAAATAGTGGTTTGAAATTTGAATATTATATAACCAATAGCTACACAATCTTAGAAGTCCAAAAAGTTAATTTGCCTACTTTTTCCTCATAGGGTGCAACAGCACCATGATTAAATGAGATACCTTATTTAAGGTTTTCTCAGGCATTTATGGCCTTCACCGTTTTGTTTGTTTAAGGCAGTTTACCAAGGGTATCATGAAGTTGTATAAAAATAAGTGAAAAAATTGTTAGTTTCTTTGGTGAAACACACAGTTATTAATTTTAAATACACTCTAAGTTTTCTTCTTTTTTTTTCTCTTGAAGAAAACTTTCCAACCTGACCTCTTTCTCTCACTTACTCTTGAATAAAAGCTGTGATTGCTGAGTTGTTATCAAAGGCGTGAATTAGAAGTTCAGACAGCTACATGAATTGAAGAAGAGTTTTATCAACTGTTAGTGACCTGAGCCTTTCCCGTGTTAGTGAGGCATTTGCTGAGAAGGCGTGTAGTCTTCTGCCTGTCCTCCAGCTCAATATAATTGACTGTGAGGTCTGGTCTCAGGGTGCAGGAAGAAGTGCAGCAGCTCTCAACAGACTCTAGAATTCTATTAGGTGTAACACCGAAATTATGAACTAAAGATATTAATGTTTAGGCTATAGGCAAATACAGAATTTTTGGCTACCAGCTACACAATTCAGTTGAATTGTGTTCCCTACTTTTCTGTGTTTTATGTTTCTGTTTAATAGTGAGAATAAATGAATTTTTATAAACTCAAAGATTTGTGTGACTGGGTCCTGAACTATTCTTCTACTGTTATGAGAAAATACATGCAGAAGGTTTTCTTATACTTTTGTTGGGTGAGATGAAATATATATACTCACTTGAAAGCTCAGAGTGATTTAATATGCGAATAAGGGTGAGTTGCAGAAAACAGCTTCTTTCTCAGCCAAGTACTTCCTATGGCCAAAAATAATATTATGGAGGGAAGAAATGGAAATGATGATATAGGCAGTTTTTACAGATCATATTGGAGGGAACTGGTGCTGCTGCAGTACCTTGCCAGTGTTATGTCATCTGTTGATCCTACCCGGTACTCTAATTTAGCTGCAGTTTCTGCAAGAATGCTGTATTTCCCTTCTGATGTGACGTGTTAATCACATTAAACCTTGAAGTAAAAACCCCATTAACCTATCTGTGGGCATGAAAAAGAATGAGTAAAAAAGGCCAAAAACCAACTACCATATGTAAGCACCCTAGGAAGGAAGATGACTTTTAAGTCACTTTAAAATATCTTCCTTCATAAAGTTTTAAATCAAATGCCATTTCCAGTAATATATATTTTTTGGAATAGTTGTCTGAGCCCTGCTTAATTGCTTCAAGTACAAAATGTTTTAATCCTGTAATCAGTCTGAAGGCTTCATACAGAGATCTAAACCCCTTTGTGTTTAATACAAGCAGGAAAAACCTTCATTTTTAATTATTAGGTGCATAATTTTTAATGCACATCTAGTAGTCTTAGAATTGTAGTCCCGCAGATGGCTGGCTGCTATTCACTGTGATTTTATTTACATCCAGCCTTTTTGTATGAGGTTATTATTGTGGTTATATGTTAGGTTTATGTGTGGCAAGATTTTGGTAGTGGTGGTGGTTGTAGGGGCGGCTTCTGTGAGAAGGCACCAGGAGCCGCCCCATATTCAACAGAATCAGTTCCAGTCAGCTCTGAAACGGACATACTACCGGTCTATGTTGAACTGATCGGCACTTTTTGTTGGTACTTCTGCGATAACATATTTAAGAAGGGAGGAAAATGCTGCACAGCAGTTGTGAGAGAGAAGAATGAGAAAAATGTGAGAGAAATGGCACTGCAGACCCCAGGGTCAGGGCAGAAGGAGGGCAGGAGGTGCTCCAGGTGCCGGAGCAGAGCTTCCCCTGCAGCCCGTGGTGCAGCCCATGGCCAGGCAGCTGTGCCCCTGCAGCCATGGGGGTAACGGGGGAGCAGAGACACACCTGCAGCCCGGGGAGGACCCCATGCCAGAGCAGGGGGATGTTCGCTAGAGGAAACTGTGACGCTGTGGAGACCACGTGCCAGAGCAGGCTGCTGTGACTGTGGTCCCACAGAAAGGAGCCCATGCAGGAGCAGGTCTTCTGACAGGACCTGTGGCCCTGTGGGGGACCCATGCTGGAGCAGTCTGTTCCGGGAGGACTGCACCCTGTGGAAATTACCAACGCTGGAACAATTCATGAAGAACTGCAGCCCGTGGGAAGAACCCATATTGGAGAAGTTCTTGAAGGACTGTTTTCTGTGGGTAGGACTCCATGCTGGAGCAGGGGAAGAGCATGAGGAATAAGCAGCAGAAGAGACAAAGCATGAACTGACCACAGCCTTTATCCCCCATGCCCCCACTCTGCTTGGGGGAAAGAGGTAGAATTGTTGGGAGTGAAGCTGAGCCTGAGAAGAAAGGTGGAGTAGTGGGAAGACATTTTTGGTTTTGTTTTATTTCTCACTATCTTATTCTGTTATTAATTAACAATAAATCAAATGAATCTTTTCCAAGTTGAAACTGTTTTGCCTGTGACAGTAATTGGTAAGTCATCTCCCTGTCCTTATCTTGACTCAGAAATTCTTTTGTTTTATTTTTCCTTCCCTCCTGCGGACACCTGCCAGCCAGCCAAGGTCAACTCACCACGCTGGCTAGCTATGTTAAACTCAACAAGTTTGTCACCATTCTTCATTCACTATTATATTAATATCAGCAGGAGCATGTGCAGGAGCGAACAGAATAGGAGATGTTAGGGAAGACAGAGAAGATCTAATGGGGTGCTGTAGCAATCACCCTGTGCCCAGGAGGTGGGGAACAAGAAGGTGCAGAGCACTTCATGTAGAGAGAAATTGTGATAAAGATCACATCTTCCTTCGCTACCATGCGGCCAGGGTGAAACCTGAAGAGAGAAACCAGTGGAAGGAAAAAAAGTTGCTAAATCACAGACCTAGAGACATTCAAGGTACTGTGGGAGTAAATTAAACAATCCTGGGGAACCTTCCTGGGTGCAGCTGTTGCTGCTGGTAAATTGGTGAATTGTTTCCAATAGGGACAGCTTGCACTTTTCCAGACAATTGTTCAGCTTTGCTTAAGAGCTGACATCTGTTCCAGTGGTTGTTTGTTTTGGTTTGTGGGTTTTGTTTTGGTTTTTTAATGTTTAATTTGTTCTCAATGTCCACCTCAGCTTCCTGCCTACCTGCATATCCTTGTGTTGCATTACTTCTCCCTCTTCTTTTTCTGTATGTCCTGCCCCACCCTCTTTTTACATACCTTGTCTCTTAAGTATCTAACTATATTTTTGAAGTAGCTTCAAAAAATGAATAAACATGAGCTAACATGTTATTTGGTGTTCTAACATTGTCACGTGTAAAGTTTCTTCCTTAACCTTGTCTTATGTAGCTTGTAAACTGCGCAAAGCCTATGTTTGCATAATGGGACTTCAGTCTCATTTGAAGGCACCTGTTTGATAAATTTGATTAATAAAGGGCACCATTGTTAACTGCTAATTAAGCAGAATAATAAGAAAGGTGCTTTTTGCAAATCCAGATTCCTTCCTTGGATTTCTTCAAATTTAGTAAGCGTTATAATAGCTTTAAAGTGTTCCTGATTTGCATTTCAGAAATAGGAGAAGGCACAACAGTGGGATTTTAGAAGCACTAATTTCTTTAGTGTCTTTCTTTATCAGGGGATGTTCTTGGATTACAAAACCAAACCTCATTCACCAAAAAAATAACATAGAACCCAGAGCAATTTACATCCTTATATGTCTTAGATTATATGAAGAAAAAAATATTTTAATTAGCCACAATTCATGTACAATATTATAAACTTATTTTGTCTTTCAGTCTAATGTGATACCTCAGGATTTTTATACAGGATTTAATACCAAATAGCTCCAACCCTTATCATTCTACAAATAAATTAAGTATTGTCTTCATGTAATCTATGGCTGTGTGTGTATTATGAGAAGTAATATGCACTGCTCTATTTTATTACTACTTTTGTAACTGTATTTGTCCTAAAAAATCATGTGGCTGTTTTGTTGCACAATTTCAAAAATTATGGTTTTTGAATGGGGTGCTATTGGCCTTGACAGATGACAAAATATTTTCTTACCTGTATTAGAAACTTTTATCTTGAAGGATTTTTTAATTAGTCCTTGCCCTCTAATTTTGTCCTATTTCTCTTTTTTACTTGAAGATTAAAACTTTCTTAAGGGGTCATAGTGGTTTTGTTCTTTGTTCTGCAACTGGAACTCAGTGTAATTGAACTAGCATATCAGATCTGAGCACTTGCTATTTCTGTGGGGGTATAAACACTCTGAAGTTCTTTGGGAGGCGGATTCTAAATTAACCTGTGATATCAGAAAAACATAATTAAGTTTGCTTTTATGCCCACAAAAAATTCTTTTCTATTAAATAGAATACAGCTAGTTTTCCCCACTTTTTAGAAATCTCTTAAAATAAATTCCAGCACTAGGTCAGAAATACATTCTCAAATGGTTTTCCTCTCTCTATAGCAGAACTCAGTCACTTTTGCAATCTAATATTGCATTCCTACTGCAATAGAAATTGCTTTTAGACAAGAAAAGCTTTTTAGTTGCTGATAGTGTGCAGTAGAAATGAACTGCTCAAGACTGGATTCATATTCAATATACACCCAAGACCAAAGCTGACATTTTTCTAAATGTCTTCATGTGTGGCTTGAAAATGATGACTGCTGTCATGTATCCAGTGTTTTAATTTAACTTTCTGGGTTATATAATGATGAAACAAGTGGAGATGGAGTGTAAGGAAATAAATCATAGAATCGGATAATGGTTTGGGTTAGAAGGAACCTTAAAGATCATTGAGTTCCAACCCCCCTGACATGGGCAGGGACACCCTCCACTAGCCCAGGTTGCTCAAAGCCTCATCCAGCCTGGCCTTGAACCCCTCCAGGGATGGGGCATCCACAACATCCCTGGGCAACCTGTTCCAGTGTCTCACCACCCTCACAGGAAAAAATTTCTTCCTCATATGTAATCTTAACTTTCAGTTTAAAGCCATTACCCTCCATCCCATCACTACACTCACTGATAAAGAGTTCCTCCCCATCCCTTCTGTAGGTGCCCTTTAAGTACCAGAAGGCTGCTATAAGGTCTCCCCAGAGCCTTCTCTTCTCCAGGTTGAACAACCCCAGCTCTCTCAACCTCTCCTCATACAGGAGGTGCTCTAGCCCCCTTACCATCTCTGTGGCCCTCATCTGAACTCACTCCAACAGGTTCATGTCTTTCCTGTGCTGAGGAACTCCAGAGCTGTACTCAGTACTCCAGGTAGGTCTCACGAGAGGAGAAGAGAGGGGCAGAATCACCTCCCTCAACCTGCTGGTCACACTCCTTTTGATGCAGCCCAGGATGCAGTTGGTTTTGTGGGCTGCAAGCACACGTTGCTAGCTCACTTTGAGTTTTTCATCAACCAACACCCCCAAGTCCTTCTCCTCAGGGCTGCTCTCAGTCCATTCTCCAGCCAGCCTGTATTTTTGCGTGGGATTGCCCTGACCTGTGTGAAGGGTCTTGCACTTGGCTTTGTTGGACTTCATGAGGTTGGCACAGGCCTATCTCTCAAGCCTGTCAAGGTCCCTCTGGATAGGAACCAGTACCTCCAACATCTCAGCCACACCACACAGCTTTGTGTCATTAGCAAACTTGCTGAGCCTGCACTTGGTCCCATTGTCTATGCCTCCCACAAAGGTGTTGAACAACACTGG
>VZTO01022278.1:753-38260 GCA_013400615.1 Syrrhaptes paradoxus
TCTTCATTTAGGTTTATTCTCATTAGTATTAAACCAAAAATTGGTATTTCCACAAATGCACCTCATCCATAACCATAAACAAATAAAGCAAGTTATCTGCATATATTTTGCAAACTACTATACTTTATTTAAACTACAAGCAAGACAGTTTCAGCCCTCAACCACTAATTTTATGCACAACTAATGAAAGAATCCAGGCAACTCCACAGCAAGCGCCATCCAAATATAAATGTTCATTACAGTTTTTTTCCTCCTTGCTGTGTTGAGGTATTAAATGCACTTTTTTCCTTCCCTAAATGTCTATGTTAAAAATGTCAATATGCAAGTTATTTTGTTCAGTTATCTAACAGCATTTACCTCTGCTGATATACCAGTACTTGCACCATCACAAAAGAACCAGTAGTGATTTAAAAATTCTACTGGCTTTAACTGAACCTCAGAAAAATAAAATAAACATATGATAAGAAGTATGCTGAGTCACGCTATAGTTTTCTACTACAGTATTTCCTACTCCTTGTTTCCACAAAAACTGGCTCAGAACAAGAAATACGAGCTCACTTTTTCCAAGAGTTGTTTCTCCACGTGTATAGCTACCAGAAACCAAAGATAACATCCAGTGACCATATGCATGAGGTTAAGAACCTATTTTGGACTGTAACTGAATTACTGAGCATTTTATGAATGGACTCAAATCAAACTATCTTAAGAAAATCAGTCTCAGTCTACCACAAAATGTTTTCACCACATACAGAAAGATTATCAGACACTACAGATCAGCTGTGGTGATGACAATTTAGAAGCACCTGCACTAAGACTACCTGTCCTACAGATCAAAGCCAGACTTCAGAATACATATCTGAAATTCTGATAAATATTGCCTGCCCTGAAGAGATTTTAAAAAGAAACATTCTGAAAAACTGTAATAATTTTTCTAGAAAAAACTTTTGATTTTTATGTTACTTACCCTTATTGTAGCTCTTAATGTAGAATACCAAAAACTCTTCATCAGTTTCATAGCAACTTTCATAAAGCCCATTCACCTACCACTACCAGAGAAAAATAGTAATTCCTGTTAAACAACACACTACTATACAACACAAGAATGAAGGGGCGGAGAAACCTACCAAGCGACTTAAAAAAATTCAGATTGAATTAGCAAGTATAAAAATCATAACAGAATCTTAGTGGTGTTACTTTACACTCTTGCATGAAAATCAAGCCAATTTCAAATACAGGCAAGATCCATAAACAGCAGCACTCTGCAAAGCCACGCAGAGGCACTTACTCAAAACTCAGACCAATTGGAATGATGATTGCTTAGAACTTAAGATTCAGCTAACAATGAAAAACAAGAAAACTTGCAGCTAAACCCTGAACATCTACAGAATTCAGGAATTCTAATGACATTAGGTTAGACCACAACTAAAAGAGAATATGTACAGTGTGTTAAAAAACACAACTAAACTAAAAAAACACCTACAACTACTCAAAGACTACACTGGAATTACTGTTACCATCTCATAAAATTTGTAAGTGTACTACTAGGGCATTCAGTCTGCTCATGGCTTTTCTTTAAAAAAAAAAAAGTATGTGAAAATTGGAAGACCACAATATAAACTGTCCAGTAAATATCAAGTGTTTCTGTATTTTTCTGTAATTTACACCAAAACAACACCTTTTTCATTTGAATAATATAAACAGCATTTTAGGTTTTTCAGTCTTTTTCATTTCTAGTTTTTAAACCTACTAAAATTTTACTTGTGAACATGAATTTATTACTACTGTATAGACTTTATGGGTTAATGGCTAATATGCTCTTATAAATATATTTGACAATATAAAGCAATCAAGATTCAAGAGGCCAACCATGTAAAACATTAAGTTAACTGGGTGGTCTTGCAGCACCTAATGGGTTTACTTTAATCAGAGCTGAAAAAACCTACAGTAAACCATCCTCCAGTTCTATCCTCAGCCCATCATCCATGCCTTTCCATTCCATCACCCATACAACACGCATGCTCTAAGGCTTATAAACCAAAGCAGAAATACACATACTGCTTACATAATCTGAACACTTAAAAATTTAACTGCAGTTCCAAGTGTCTTCTACCGTCTGTTTGCTGTAAGGTGCTCGAGTAAGACTCAAAATTCACATCAACTTCTTGAATTGGTAAATCTACATGTTATAGGTTGAAGCACAAACTTAACAAACCTCATCTCAACTTGCATCATTAATTCCCCAAGACTCAAAACAAACAACAGAGGCAGTCAGCATTCCCTGAGAAAAAAAAGAAGCCTTCTGCCTACACAAAGCTTAAAACAAGAAGCTGTTAGGTCTGAGGAGAAAGGAGCAGTATCAATGAAAACATACTTTCTCATGGAAGAGTTGATGCCATTTACTTCTAAGTTTACAGAACTTTCTTTGAGGAAGAAGTAACATCAATTGATAAATTGGGTTGAAAGCAGCCAAAGACTGTCTCTTCTTTTTGCACGAGACCAGATGAAATGAGAGTTTTCTTGAGCACAAGTATTTCAGACTAAATGAATCAGTGAAGTGCTTATACATTATATATACACACACACAGATACACTTGCGAGACTCATCCTATCACAAGTGCATGCATAGGATCTCCCTAAATGCTCTCCAGAATTCATAATGTAACCATATAATATCGGCATAGTTCTGAGAACTGGCAAAACACTGTTTCGTACCCTTCCTCTAAAGGGGAAAGATAGCTCTGCAGGAAGTGAAAATGATTAAAAGTACAAAAAAAACCCCCAAAAACCAAAACACAAAAACCCCAAACACCAACCATAAACATCAAACCAAATATCCTACATGAGGTCATGCTGGTTTTCAGAAAGATCTGTCCAAACAATTTTAAGGGAACAACTGACATACTGCATTGAGAAAAGGATGAGTTATTGCAAAAAAATTAAATTCAACACAGCTTAACATTACTTGTATAAATTTTGAAAATTCCCGAACTGCTTTCCAAATTCTCACATACTGTTTATTTCTGTAAGAAAAGTGCATTTTTTTACTTTTTACAACTTTTCCATCAAAACACATTTAAGGCTACTATTTTCCACTCACTAAGCAGTCGCAGCAAAACGGCTCAAATACACCTGCAGGAAATATAATTTATATATGCTCGATCTCCATTAAAGACATCACATCCCTCCAAAAGTTTTAAGTGCAAATCTAGCGTTCTTTGGCACCAGTTTTCACAGATCAACTAAGCCTTCTGAAAATCAGATTTGCTGCAAACTTGTTTGAGAGCTTTTAAAGCATTCCTCTAGCCAGCAGTAACGGGCTCACTGAGAGTTAAGCAACATGAGCCAACTTAAGACCCTGAGAGTACTTTAAACCAGGGAAGGGAAGAAAACAACCCCCAACACTTCTCTAAACTGATGAAATTAATTCATGTTTTGATAGGAGTATCAACGAAAAAAAAGAATGCATCCTCACCTGGATTATTTGTGACAAATACTATCACTCTCTAAGTCAAGCCCAACTAGAGAACACAAGAAAATTCTTTTTAATAAGTTAGGTTTTAAATTAGTAAAATAAATGCATTTCTTCTATTGTGAACAGAAAAATTGATTAAATGAATAGAAAACTTTTCCTCAACTACTTTTGTTTACTCTGCAACCCACTTCAGCAAAACAGCATGCCCTGTACTCAAAGTCACTGCCTTTGAGGTAAGAAAAAGTACATCAGAGCACGCGCCAGGAGATAGTAAATATTAACGGACACTTTGGATGAGAGATAATCTGCCATCAATTACAAGAAATAATAAAGAAGGAATCTAGAATAAAACTAATTCCAAAAACATTAAGATCTCTAGGGACAACATTGGTGGTTTTCAAATGTTTTGGTCAATTTCTACTTGATTTCTAATAGGGCAGAAAAACACAACTTTGAAGTAGTAAATTTTTGCAAATTACTCTTTCCCCTTTCCTTTAGCTACTGTAAAATATAATAACAACAGAAATATCAACAATATTATGAAAAATAGAAAGTATTAAAGAGACAGAACCCACATGGAGGGAGGTCCCACAATACTGGTGTGTTCCAGGAACTTTAATTCTCCAATTTGGCTACTTCTAGTTTAATATAATAGCAAATAGCTACCTCCATGCAAAATGCAAGAAGCAAATTGATCTAAAACAGGTAGACCTGCTGAGAAAAGATGGATGAGTAAAACAACACATTGAAGCAGCCTACAAAGTCACCTCTGGAAGCACTCTTAATTCAGAAATGAAGAGCAGAAACACCAAATATGAGATAAAAGACCAAAGATCAGTAGTTGAAGTATGAATAGTATGCTTTCTAAATATAGACTCTATCCCACACACAAATGCAATCTCATTGACATGAATAATCCCACTACAGTCACTGGCACTATCTGTACAACCAAAGCTATACAACCACCCAGGCCTCCACAACATTCGCATTAAGATTTTTACATGAACTAGAGCTATTGCCTTCTGCAATTAAGAAAGAGAAATCCCTCCAAATAGCTCAACCAAGTACATGCTTCTTTTCTATAAATGCTTTATCAACAGGATTGTCAACAAAATGTCTTAGAAAAGAAAATCTGTTGAAGACAACACTTGAAAAACCGCTATCAACAGATGTCACCAAAGATTTAAGATCCGTAGGCCTTGATGCTTGTTTACTTATTATTTTAGGGAGAAGACTTTTAAAAAAAAATATTTAACCTAGACATTCTTTAAGCAACTGAAAAGAAAGACAACATTAGCAAAAACAGTTTCAGAAGAAAAAAACCTGATGACAATGTTTAACGTCATGTAAGAGCAGGGCTCTGTACAGCATTCTTCACCCCCAAACTAATTCCACATGCTCATTTACAGAAGTGGTGAAATAAGTAAAACACAACCTAAGGTTTATCCCATTGTTAAGTCTGCCTTTGTTGGCTGACCCGTACCTAACACGGTCACTGCTGGCATACATGAATCTGTTTATCAAATTTAAAAACTGTTGTTATCTTTGGTGTAGTTTGTTATAAAACATACACATTGGTTTATTTTTTTGTACAGTTTTGTTTTGTTTTGTTTTTTTTTACTGTTTGTTAGTAAAACCCTGTCCACTTTGCAGTAAGCCTGTTTCTTTATTCCTATAATCCAACATACCCTAACAAAACTGACATTCTTGAAAAAGGCTGTTAAAATAAATAAATGCAATTCGGAGCTAAAAAAACCTTTCATCAGCTAAAATTCAGAATTTCATAATCTATTTTTTTCTTTTTACTTTCACCACTAAATGCAACTGTCAATGATTAAAAGTAGAGGAAAGAGTAAGAGGAAAACAGTATATGATTCAACTACCTACTGATAATACAAAGAACCCTCTAATTTCATCAGTAAGAGTTTTGATGAAGCAAATACATTGACATATTCCTTGCCAGTGAAATAAGATAAACAGGTATGTCCAGTTTCTCTCTAAAGGCAAGGTGCATTAGTTCTACACTACTGCCTAATGGAATCAGACGCAGCATCAAAAAGTTAACGCTAAACCTTAAGAGCCAGTGACTCAACTAGTATCTTCTTTTTAACATATACGCCAATGAACACATTCACACTTCCTGGCCATCCTCTGGCAGACAAGCTTTTCTATTTCTCTCATTCCTCAACGCCATTAATAGTACTGTAGTTGTTATTCTGTTGTAAGCTTTAATTGAACCAACTGTCAAAACACAGCAAGCTTTATGGCAGTATAAATTAATAATCTGCCTCATTCCTCTCTGTAACTCAAAGGGATGGCATGCTTATGGCACTACCCAACACGCATGAAAGTTACCTATGCCTACATGTTTACAGGAACACCTCAACAGCTGGCATTGTGCCACCTAAATCTTATAATCATACGACTTACAGCCTCTTTTATGGAGCAGAGAGTGAAATAAATTCCCCAAGAAGAAACTCTCCAGAAGACATAAATAAATACCCCCCCCCTTCCGGGGTTAACTAATGCGATAGATGTAGGCGTACAACCTTCGACTCCTTTGAGGCCTTTTCCTTGAAAACAAAGAAACCAGACACCCACCCCCCCATACCGTCCGTGGATTTTCATAACTGATTCGCTCGACTGACGAGGGGGCGATAACCGCGGGCACCAGTTCCTCCACCTCCCCTCGCCGTGGGCAGGCAGCACGGCTCCCCCGAGACGCCGCTCCGCACGCTCCCCCCGTCCCCGCAGCTCGCACCGGAGCTGCCCGGGGCCGCCGACCGGCTGACAGCACACCCCGCGCCGCTCGCACCCGCCGGCCCCTCCGAGCCCCGTGGACGCCTCTACCGGACGGCTGACAGGGCGGCGAGGCCGCGGGGCCTGCCGGCAGGCGGACGCCGGGGCCTGCCGCGGCCGCTCGGCCTGGCCTAGGCCCGGTACTCACAGGGAAGGCTCGGATCCGCATCTTGGTGTCCTTCCGGCTGCCCGTCCCCTTGCTCAGGTTCGACATCTTCGGGCCCGGCGGNGCGAGGGGCGAGGCGGCGGCGCAGGCCCCTCGCTCCGGCGGCGGCGCTTCCTTCACCCTCCTCCTCCGCCGCGATGGCGGACAAACATCGCTCAGTGCGCAGGGCCGAGCGTCCCCCCCTCTTCCTCTCCCTTCCCTTCCCACTGCCCAGCCAGCAACCAGCGAGAGACAGATCCGGCGGCGGGCGGGGGCGGCGGCGGCGGGAGGGCCGCAGGGCGGAGCGCTGCCTGCGGGGGGCAATGTGACGGGGGCGCCCGCATGCAGCGCAAGGTTTTCGTAGTTCTCGCGAGAGGTCCGGTCGGCCTCTCTCCGGCGGGAGGAGCCGTGCGGCTCAGAGCTGTCACCGTCACGGCGGGCGGAGACGGGAGGGCTGGGAAGGCGCGCGGGAGGAGAGGGCGGCGCTGATTGGCGGAGAGAGACGCCGGGGCGGGGCGAAAGCGGGCGGGCGGCAGGTCCAGTCTGGGCGGCGGGTGAGGGGCGGCGAGCGCTGTGCGGTCACAGATGGCTTTATTCGGGGTTTTCTGGAAGAGTTTCCTTCTCCCTCGATATGCCGGTTCCTGGGCTTGTGGCAGATGTTTCACCGGGGATAAAGTGCAGGTTTTGGCCGCCATACAGGGAAGAGTGAGCGGGCCTGGCAGCACTGAGCGTGGCTCGAGCGCTGCGGCAGCCCCACCGGCCTGTGGAAAACGGGGCCTCGCCCCCTGTCCCGGGCGGACAGCACGGACCGCGGGGCTGGGCTGCTTGGTATTGACCCTGCTGTGCACAGACAAGGCAGTTTGTTCCTTTCCCTATTCCTCACCCTTTGAAGTCTCCCGGATGTCAGTTCTGCCCCTCTGAATCACTTCTCTGCAGAGGCTGGCAGAATGGCACGATGCAAGGCATTTTTATTTACGTTTTGTGTTCTCGTCGCAACGCATGCCTGAGAAATGAGGGTGCCACATTGTAAGCAACGCTTACATGAGCCCAGAGTTAAATATAGATCATTCAGGAAAGGGCAGTTGCTGCAAAAGGGAAGAATGTTTTGAAAATGTCAGATTCTGTAAATTGTACGGTACCTCTGAAAGCTAGGGTGGTCAGCCAGTAAAAGCCTAGGTCCCAGTCCCAGGGGACTAACTGAAAAGTTAGTGGATGGAATGGAAATCTGCGTTAAAACACACCTTCCTCACCATCCCCCAGAGGAAGTATGTGGCATAGCCAGGAACAGAATTTCTCTCAGGTGACTCTTAAACTGGACTCTGAATACCAGGGCTTCTTGTGCTGTATATTTTGCATCCAGCTCCACTTACCTCTGTCATTAGTTTTCCTACAGGTGCCTCTGTGCAGCACATGCCCTCAGGGCACAGAAGCAACATACCTTCTCTGAGCTAGTTTACCTTCTGTAAGAGTAATTTCTCCATTTTTGTCTCTTTGAGTTTGTTACAACCTCTTCCCATTAGGACTATGCATGTTCATATACAACATATTTTTAATCACCTGATCAGAATTAAGTATATACGCCTAGAGAAGATGTTACATAACTGCAACACAATAAACAATGATTGCAACATGACTATGCAATCCAAACCAGTCCTTTTCAAAATTACAGTGTAGTCAAAGTGCAGATGAAACAAAGATGAGATGAGAAGGGAAAGATTGCCATTTATTAATATGAAGAATATGACTTCCACATTGTTTCAATATAATTTCAATCTTATTTCTCCTCCTAAGTACTTCCTTTGCCAAATGAGGATGACCTCTTATGTTAATATGTTTCTTTTTCATTCTGTGACGGTTAAGATCAAATCATTTGAAAAGGCTTAGTTTTAACTCTTGTAAAAACAGTTTGCAAAACTGAAGTAAAAAGTAAATTTGTACTGAAACACAGAGTTTTTATTTTGAAAATGCTACAGGAATACTTTTCAACAAATTTAGTGCTGTTTTCAAAAACCAAAAATTTCCCCACAAACATTTTGAGGAACTGGCATTTCTTCTTTCAAGAAAGAAGAAAAAGAACAACTTTTACTGTGGCCATCACTGCAGATTGTTCTAGATTAACTTCTCTAATTACTGCATTTGTGTTTCAGTCTGATACTGACCTTATGCTTATGGCAGCCCTGGGCCACCAGCCTTCTGCCTTCTCTTCATCTAAGTTGCTCCTAATGCACATTTTTATCTAAAAGTTGGAGAAGTACTTTAACACTGTCCAGTCCAGCACTATGCACTCAACAAAAAATAACTCTTGTATGAAGTGATCTCAATTCTCATGTCAAGTAGCTTTATTTTACACTGTGAGTTTATAGCTACAGCACACTAGCATATTGCTAATTCTAACTTTACTACTGAAAGCTCAGTTTGCAGGCTGAGCCTGGGTTTTTTTGTGTGCTGATTTATGACCCAGTGTGGATATCTGCTATGGAGATTCACCTGTAGCTCCTCCCTGAGCTCTCTCTGTGAATGTCCAAGGTGGAGATAATGACTATTTTTGTAGTGCAAATTTTCTATTTCCATACATAATGTAAAAAATAAAGTTTTGCTAAAAATTAGTCTTTGAGCTTACACAAAGAACTAATTTAGAGGTTTGTTATGTGCTTATTATGTTAATTCTAGGTGGGTCAAAGCCAGAAGGAAGACAGGCGGGTGGAAGAGGACAGGTTAGCAAGGGAAGAGTTAGCCACCCTGTTGCCTAACTGGGTCATCCCAGCTATCTCACATACACATCTCATGTATCTTCTGTTAGTCCAGCAGTGAAGTAACGGTTCTTGTGCAGGAGCATGATCACCCTTGTTGAAAAGTTCACAACCGTGTGTTGTAGCAACCTTAAACGCATCTTATACCAACCACAACAACATGCAGAGGTATGAAGGCCCCCTAAATAACTCTGTGCTGTGCAGAGAAGAGCTCAGCATTATCCAAAGCAGTCATTTACTGTTTGGGTTTTTTTTTTTCCCCTGAGGTCCCATCAGTCCTTTGATTTTAGATATTGATGATATGCCTAAATAATAGTGGAAGTTTCTGGGGTGCCCACTAATCCATACAGAAAATTTTCACCTGAATGACATGTCGCCATCTTTCTGTCAGCGCAAGAAGGATGATCCTTTTCAGTGACACGTGCATCTTGAAGGTGGCAACAAATCTTTAATTATTTAACCACTGGTTTTGTAATCTGATTTAGCAGTTACCTAAATCATGTGAAGGGTGGCAGAAATTCTAGACGAATGTGAAGAGTACATTACATTAGAATCAATATGAATTTACATTTTTATAATTGGGTCTTCAAAAGCAGAACATGATTCTTGTTTAACTTACAAACATATTCTCTCTATATCTATGAGAATATGATTTCTTTGTTTCAACAGGTGACTTTTTTGTTGGTAAGGCTTGATTGTGCTCCACCAAAGCCAAGAAACGAGATTTATTTTTTTTTTTAAAGTAAACATCACTTCCAAGGAATCATATGTACATATTTTCAGGTCTTCCTCACATACTCTCTCACTCCCGCAATCATCAGTGATATTTGACCCTTGAAGTACACAAGCAGAAAGAAAGTATTTGTCACAGCAGGAAGCAGAATGACCACGTGCATCCTGGTCCGCAGAGCACCTACACGCCTGACTGCAAACACAGGGGTAAGCATTTCAGGGCTTGCCCTCACTGTAAGGTCCTACTGCAGAAAAAAAGAAACAAAATAGTATTTGCATATTATGGTGGGAAAACCAGTGAGTTCTCTCCCTCTAAAGCCCAGAATCAGGGGGAGGGCTTTTTTTTTTTTTTCTATTTGCATGGATGATATGTGACACAGTAAGCATATGTATAAGACGGTTCCCTCACTTTCCCATGTTACTATTTTGGGAGATACAGTAAACAAACCATTCAAATCATTCTTTTCATCACAATTTCTACAACCTCAGGAAAAAAAGTATATTTTTGTAACAACACAGCAAAACAAGCATCCAATGAATGAAGCACGGGGTGTTTTTGAAGAGATCGTACTGAGGATTTTGCCAAAAGTAGTTCTGCCAGAAGCAGAATCTTACTCCAAAGCACTGAAAGAACAACAAAGCTCAGGACAACCCGATAAATGTACACTTTTAGTGCCTTAATCCCCCCCCTGCAAATCAAAACTATAACCGACTGATTTGTGTACAAGGTTTATAGATTACAATAGGTACAGAGACAATAGGGTCCTGTAAAAACATGATAAATATTCAGAAATATGATTTACCAGGGCACTATTACGTTTCTCTTCAAAGAAACAACTATTTCAAGGCATACTGTTTCACATCATTTCTATCCACTCAGACTTTTATTTCCTTCATGTCCTGGATGAAGAAAAATCTTGTTTCTATGTTTCTCCATCCCTGCTTCAGAGGACTTCAGGGAGAGGTATAATCCAAAATAATAAAGCTACCAGCATATCAGGTAGATCTGTAATTTTGGAGTGTTGTTTTGGTTTTGTTGGGGTTTTTTTTCCTCTCCTTTTTTCCTTCTGCAGAAATAATGTAAATACTGTTTTATTTAAAAAGGAGTGCAGTTTAGTTTTATTGTTTGTTTGAGTTTGGCTTTGACATGGTGGAGGCAGTGGGGCTGTCTGAGAGGCTTGGGGATGCAGTGAGAGGCTGTGGAGTGGCAAGGCAAGAAGGAAAACAGCATAAAGTTATTTGCTTTTTCCCTCATGGAAACTTGTTGCTTAGAACATTTGGCTAGGCTGTGTTTAAATTTGATTTCTGTTGCATTTAAATACCACCACAAATAGAGTAAATGCTAAAATATGACAGTCTAAACAGCTCAATAGTTTCAAAATTAAAACAGACTAAAGTACTCTCAAATATTCTTGCAAGAAGAAAAAGAGATGATCTCAACCCTATTTTCTCTATTACTGATCTGACTTAACAGACAAAACCCTTGCTGATGGGCACAGCTTAACCCATGCTCTCCCTTAGATCTTTCCATCCCATCAGCAAACCCAACAGCAGACTCCACCACCAACTTGTACAAGATCAGCCCCTCGTGCCGGTGGACTTGGAGTGGACTGTGCACAGGCAGCGTGCTGGGGACTGGCAGGAGAGATGATGAGGTTGCTGTAATGAGCCCATCATGTAGTGGCACATTTTAAAAACAGGTCTAACCAGACAATGCACATAATAACCAAAATTAATGCTGTCCAACCAGCATTGGCTTCCCTTTCAGTACCTGACCCACTTCAAGATTGCTGGGTTAATACATGCAATAACAACAAAGTCTTTAACAGTCTAAGTCAAGTCTCAGTTCAAGTGCAAACTCACATCTCTAATGCGTGCCTTCAGCAGTCCTCTTGCACAATATGACTGCAAAATACAATAGCACACCGATGGCCTGTAATTCACCAGCACTGCAGCTTCTCTTATGGCAGCAGTTGCTGTAACTGCTGCACCATCGGCTTCTTTCACAGCCTGCCTTGGTCTCTGTCAAACAAGGACTACAGCAGTACAGAGTAACTGTATAAATGCCTGTGTCCTTGCTACACTGCTGCTGCAAGACCAGAAGATGCTATCATCACATTGAGAAAAGGCACGTTACAGCCCCATTTTCTAACTGTGAGACCACTGCCGCACTGTCAAGCAGAGTTTTTACAGGCTTTTACAGGAGATTTGATCTGAGCAAATCTTTTGTGCAATTACAAAAAAAATATATTCATGCTACAGCAGCTGCAACCAACAGTGAAAGGCGCAGTGATGCAGTTAGACAAATGGTTCGGGTTCAGAAATCTTCCCTACTGCATCACAACAAGCTACTCTTAGAGGGGAACAAGTATGTACACAGTGTATCAGAAGTTATGGCCTGAAAGAGCCAGATGCTTCAAAACACTCAAGGGAAATTTTCAGAAGAAAAAAAATTTCTGTTACAAACCACAGAAGACAGTACTGTGCACAAACCCGAGTGAAGGTTAAAAGGTTGCACCAGTACCATCATACTACACAAACACCCACCAAAAGGTTAGGGGTGACCTGACCTTAGTGTAGAAAGCACCCACGTGGGAAAGTGGTTTCTGAGAGTACTGCCATTTAAATAAAGTACGAAAAGACAGCTCGACAAAATGGCTTGAAAGTGAAGCAAGATCAAAAACAATGCAACATCAAAGGTAATTTGTTCCTTAAAACTATTCACCTACAAATGCAACAGGTGCTTCATTATTCAGCCTGTCCAATGAAGCTCAGTAACTTGCTAAATACCAAATCAGAGTCCAAATGGGGCGAGTTTTGTCAGGACTCGCCAATGCCACTTTCTTCCAAAAGAGAAGCTCTGGATTTACTGAGGCACTCACTCCAGCGATAATACCATCAGCAGCTCTCGGCACTGTATGCAGGTGGGGATGGGTAATACAGTGATTTGGCAGCATTCACCTCCTGCTTTGCTGTGGCACACACGATGCTGGTGGAGAATGTGTGCTCTGGAGATAGCTGACAAATTTTATTCTTATAAAATCTAGTTTCTTAGTACCAATTCAGTTTCTTTGGGATGGGAGGAAGTTGCTTTGAAAGTTGAGGGAGAAACACGTTTCAAAGTTTTCATTGTTACTCTCACAAGAGATTACTTTGTGGCTGTTACTGACTTTCATGCCTCAGCTATTTTGACGTTTCCTGTTAGCTAAGTGACAGAGATTTCGTCGCCTTGCATACTTAAAATGCCTGTACATTTGTGGCCTTTTCACATTCAGGTAAGATATCCAGGTTTCCCACATGGGAATTTCCTCCTTCTAAAATATATACATAATTTTACAGGTTACTTCTGCACAGGAGAAGTCTCTAGCCCGTTGTAGTTTGCATACTTTCCAGGTCCCTTACACTGCCGTGGAAAGCCTTGCACATCAAAGTGACTAATCTTCAGTCTCGGGTCAGGTATTTACTGGAGAAGCAGCTGTGCTAGTTTAAGATGTGACTGCCATCCAGATGTTTGTCATCATGCTGCAGCAGCTGTACAGTCAGCCCTATTGCATAGTGGAGAACACTGCATAAAAAAAAATCGATGTTTAAATTCCAGCAGAAAGTCAGGTGGTTAAACTCACATCATTCCTACCAGCACTTAACTAACCTGCTGCCTTTGCACTGAAACACAGGAGGAATGCCCGGGTGATTTATTCTGACATCTGAGCTGTACCAGGAAGAGAGTAATTTCCAGTTTATGGGTGGGAATGGATGTCTTCAAGTGCCACAAAGCCATTTCTACAATGACCGCGTGACTGTGGCCTCAGAAAACAGTCATTATTTTAGAAACTGCCGGTAAACATCCTCTTCCAGACCCGGCTCTGCAGGCTAAAGATGCCAGGCATCTAGAATGGGCATTCCCAGAAATCAGGACTCTTCCTATAGCTCCAGAAATTGGAATTGTGCTGCCGTTTTCCTCATCTGCCCAAGACAAAGTGTGCTGGTTAGAGCCTGCCTTTGTCAGCTGTTTGAACTAACCCAGCTGAGCTCGCCTGAAGCAGAGTAGCTTGCGTTTATTTCTCTGGCTACACCTTTTTGGCAGAGTTGTGCAGATTGTAACTCCTGGCTGTGGTGAAAATACAGAACTGGAGGTAGAGGGAGCAAGACTTTCAGCAAAGGTGTTTGTGAAATGGTAATGGCACATGACCACCAAGCAGCTAAGCGCACTGCAGAGTACAACTGTCCATTTTTTTTAGTTCTGCGTAAAAAATGTGAAACATCCATGAAAAACACAACTGTCCTTCAGCCATTAAACAGCTCTGAACTCACAAGGTTGAGTTCAGTGTAAAAAGTGATCTTTTAAGAGCATGACAAAAAAATCAGTCAAGATGCCTCTTTAAACCATAGGATTATTGCTACTATCTTTACTACACTGTTACCTAAGGGCCAACAAACAGTACTTACATCCAGCACCAGACAAGCACAAAAGACTAGACAGTCTTCCACAAAAAAGCTTGCAAATGATGTAGATAAGACAGGTTATGGGGAAGGTGTGGCAGGAAGGAAGGTGTGTTTTCAGGAGTGGAATTATGGTTCTTGGACTTTCAGTCTGAAAGGAGCACTAAAACAAATGAGAAAAAAAACCCGAACATACTAGATATGTTGAACCTGCTGCCGGCATGCCTGAGGTCGCTGATGCATCCATATGTCTCCCGTGCAGAGTCCTGTGGGTTTGGTAAACCAGCCTCACGTGTGCTGAGCCTGGCTTTTTGAACAGTCGTGACATGGATGCAAAGTAAGGATAAGCTTTTGATGCCAATGAGTTTTTTGTTCAGGAAATATCTAAATAATGTCCTGGTGAGAGGGCATGGTACGTTATGGTATGTTAATAGTTGGTAGCACAGAGCCACTCCCGTGAAATGGCTACAGTTTCTCAAGGTATTAAAAGACAAAGTGCAGAAAAAACAAGATCGTAATGGATAAAGAACTACACACACTAGAATAAAAATCTATATGCAAGACCATTTTCCCAGGATGGGGATATCAAATGTATGGCAAAATCTTCCTAATAAAAACACAGTGTATATTAACAAAAGTTCATTGTTATTGATGTACTTTACACAAGCCTGCTATGCTGATTAAAAAAAAAAAAAGATATCTGAACAAATAGTAACAGTTTTTCCAGGCGATACTCAGGTTGCCAATTGCATTTCTTAGTGTTTCTTTCTGACCCAAATTCTTTCTAGGGATTGAAGCATTTGTAGCCAGGCATATTTGGCTCCAGCTACCTGGCTAGGGGATGTTTTATTCATGTCACTTCTAAAATCACTACTTCAGTTTAAAATGCTGTTAGAGAGTCTGCAGATTCTGCCCATATAACATTAAGGCAAGCAGTATTCCTCAAATGAGCTATGTTGTGTATAGCACTCTTGAAAATAATTTTTAATTGCACATACCCATAATATTCCTTAATTTGAGCAAACAGCAAGTTTGATACCACTGTAAAGAAAACCGGAATCTGTAAAACACTTCTGTTTCAGTATGGAGAGAGCATACTAATAGTAAATTTAAGACAGGCAATAAGAATTATTTCTGGAATGTAATTTTCTTCTTCTTTCAATGGGCTCCTGCTGTGTCTATCTGGGAGTGGAGGAATAAAAAAAAATCTGCAAATAACTTACCCCTAATCTCCCTTTCCTACTTCTCTGGCTCTTCTAATTGAGGAGTTATAACAGCCAGGGATTGGCACATGCCGTTATCAGAAACGTTTTTCAACCAGTAATATGGATTCAGTTATATGCTTCATTACTCCCTCTTGACTTCAGGACTGTAGTATAAAAACAAAAAAGAGGTGAAAATAAAAATAATCACAATATTCTGGCATTTTCAAATGATACAGTTGCATTTTTTGGTCAGTATTACTTAATATTTCCTTCAATTTTACTTTCAAGGCTGTTGTAGGTGTTCCTGCTCCGGCAGGGGGATTGGACTAGATGATCTTTCGAGGTCCCTTCCAATCCCTAACCTTCTGTGATTCTGTGATTCTGTGATTCTGTAAGGGATAGCTCTGACATCTCTAGCATGCAGGAAGGCAGCAGGACTTCCTCTCCTGACACCCCGGAGCCTCGAGGCCTCCCGGCGGGGTTCAAGGGGGCTGGCACCCCAGGGTGCAGGGGTCCAGCTCCCCCATCTTGCAGCAGAGGAAGAGCCACTGCCGTTGTCCCACGGCCCCGCACAAATGCACCCACAGCTGCAGCCGCCTGTGGGGGGAGGCTGAGGGACACCCCCCCTCTTTCTGCCAGTGCCCTGCTCTCTGGAGGGTCCAGCCAAGGCCAGGCTGTCCTGCAAGCCTGGCAGCCAGGTCTCAGACCTGGGCATTTCTGAGCGTGTCAGATCCAGGCACTGAGCACTTTCCAGGTATACACGAGCACCACAAGTAATTAGCAGGGTTTCTTCCCCCCCCCCCGTCATTTTCTACAACATAATCTTGGATCTAGGCACCCAGAGTTCCCACAAAAAAGGCCAGTGTCCTTTTGTGATCTTGCCAGCAATCCACCTGCCTTTAGGAAGCTCTTAATTAACTTGCAAGGGTTTGGGTTCACCTTAGCTGAAGACCTTCGGGAATTCTACTCCTCAAAGGTTTTCAGTTTTATTTTATTTTTTAAATCAAGTAGGCGTCTTAGCAGAAGAAGAATTTAACAAATCTGTGCATTAATGAAATATATGTGGGGTGAATGTTAACTGCAAACCTTGTCTCTGGTACTGGATTGTTCAGGAAAATAAAAGCAAATAAATTCTGGGATAATCCCAAGGTGTTTTAGAAATAACAGGAGCAACTCTTGTGCTATTTTAGCCATTTCACTGTCAAAATACTATCACAGTTTAGCAACTCCTAGGCAT
The DNA here is from genome assembly GCA_013400615.1 of Syrrhaptes paradoxus. Taxonomy (NCBI): domain Eukaryota; kingdom Metazoa; phylum Chordata; class Aves; order Pterocliformes; family Pteroclidae; genus Syrrhaptes; species Syrrhaptes paradoxus. Next base: position 17,534 of record VZTO01022278.1, read on the forward strand.
CAGGCAACAGTTCAGCAAACCTCACTTAGTTTGCAGATTTCTTAAAACCAGGAATGCCAATAATTTTTTCTTCTGCCCAACAAGGCAAAGTCAGCCAAACAGAAAGGTGTAAATCCTGTCCTCCTGTGTACTTAGTGCCTCTGGCTGTTCTCAGGACCTGGGGGAGACTGAAGTTGCCTAATATTAGCAACTAGAAAGAGCAGGAGGCAGAATGCCAGCTTCTAAATTAAACAAACAAAAATCCCTTTCTTGTTAACTTTTAAAGACATGTATATTTCTCTCACATCTAGTGTTCAATACATGGTCAGGTTTAAGTGAGTAGCTGGAAAAGTACCAAAGACTTACATATACTTACATTGCTAAAAGAAGGACTGCATTTTTGAATGCATCGCAAGGATTTATGGAGACATCCCTCACTCGGTCTCCAGGCCAGCTGGACTATTAGGAGTTGGGAAGATTTTTGATCAGAGTGGAAAGTACTAAAGATCATTTCACAGTTGCCACAGCAGAAACAAGACAGAAGAAATTTTCAATTAGTTAAAAGAGTAACTAATTTCATTGTAGACTTTCACAGAGGGAGAGTAGCATCGTTTTGTTGGGGCTTTTAAAAATTTTTTATTTAATGTTGCTTTCACATTTCAGAACTGTCCTGACTTCAAAGACTTCTCCCAATAAACAGACATCCAAAAAAGCCCTTATTCAAATACATCTGTTACCCTTAATAACATATTCCAAACCCTTCTTCACTGTGGGTAGGAGAACACATATACAAATGCATTTCTGAGAGTGGGAGAAATGATTAAAAGTGAATTGTTCAATTATTGAAGTGTTTTCTAATGTGTAGCTGGTACATCATATACAGGAGCTGTTGTGTTACTTACTACATACACACGGGTCCCAGTAAATGCAGTACTGAGCTGTTTAAAAAGTGACATATGGTGCTTACTAACAAGAAAACATGTATAGATGTCTGTGAGAAGAAATGCTGTGATATTCCAAAGTTGCTTTTTAGTATTTGTAGGAAAGCATCCAGAAAGAAGAGAGGAGCATCAAAGTCTGGCTCTGCATGCTTTCTGCCAAGCTCCTAAAAAACTCACCAGGAAGCCAGTGTTGTCTGAAGAGGGCTAAACAGCTGAAAAAAACATGTGCTGAAATAGATGCAATTCTTTCCATAAGGAAAAATAATTTTCTAGTCGTATGTCTCCAGACCCCAAACCATTGACACCCTCTGTCTCTCTCTTCATGTCCTCTTCCACTTCTCGCTTTCCTAGATATTCTCCGACAAAAAAAAAAATAAAATTCCAAGACAGCCTTTCCTGCATAGAAATCTACACCAGTCCTTTATGTAACTGTGCCAAGCTCTTTCCATGGGTGTCAGCATTAGTTTATGACATTATTTTTAGGATTTTCCCTTCTGATTGAAACTCTTTGCACCAACCTCTGTGACTTCTCCTGTGTGCAGCTGCCCCAGCCATCAAGGTCTTTGGAACTGCCACAATGCTGAACGTGAACTGGAGCAAGGCAGGAGGTTCTCATTGCTGCAGAGTCACTACTTGTGCCAGATGTCTTTCTTTAAAAATATACTTTTATATATATATATACATACACACATATACACATGTGTATATATATATTTTATTCTCAGTAGAGAGTTTTAGTTTGCTTGCCAATAACATATAGCTTAGGACCTACCTCCTCATTCGTAGTAGCATACATATTACTCACACATATCTTAAGGAAAGCTTTTAAACTTGAAACTTAAACATTTAATTAAAAATTAATGTGCCTTTCAGGCCTACTTGCACATGAAATCCGTTGGAGCCCAGCTGCTGCATGCGGTGAGGCGGTGCCGGCTGGCTGTTGGATGCACATGGTGCTTGATCAGACTCACTGCTGACAGGAGCTTCACCCAAGGTCTTATTTCTGCAGCCATAAGGAGAAAAAAGACATCTTTAGGCTGGCAGGAATTTAACTATTAGAGCAGGATTTTTACTCAGTGTTTTCTCCTTCATATTATGCAATGAGTGGAATGCAGAGGGTTTTGCTCTGTGTTTTAATGAAGACCATGGCAATGGCAGACATTGTCATTCAAGGATTTCCCAGGCCTACCAGAATGACTTGGCTTGAAGGATCGTGCGTCCAAACGCACAGATTACCCAATAAAATCTGTTACTTTACTGGTGCTCATCAGTCCTAGTCCTATGAATCAAGAGCTCTGTTGGGTAATCCTGCATCTTAATTATGTTTTGGTGACATGCATGGTTTTGAAAGAGTCCCCAGGATTACTTTGACCACAAAGTGCTCTGGTGCTGGACAGCTGTTCAAACAGCTCTGCCTCATTTTACCTTTGTTTAAACATTGTGCAAGGAAATACCTGCAATGTACAAGAAGGTGCAGGGGTCACAGGAACAACCCTGAACGTGAGACAGATTTTCAGACAGTTACGCCATAAGCTGTAGTTGTCAGAAGAGCTGAAAGCCTGGGCAGCCTGCATGACAGTAGTGACCTTGCTGCTCAGGGCCAGGCGCTGTTTTGGTGTTGCTTCCCACCTCCTATCCCCAAAGCATGGGAACCAAGGCATACAGCTGAGGATGTTAGCCTACGTTAGAAAAACAGCCTCAAAAGGTAGCCTAACATTTCTTAGGCAATTACCAATTCTCTTTCGGTGTGGAAGCAGGCAGTGACATCTTCTCTTTAATGCCCATTAACTTTATTTGCAATGAAGATGTGTTGCCCTAGAAGCCCCAGGAAGTTCCACACATAAAACTGCACTACAATTTTTGGTAGCTGGATGTTGCCACAGGGCAAAATGAAGAATGAAGCTGTTGGTTGGGGGCAGGAAACAGAAGCCTGGTGAGCCGCAGAAGCCGATGTAGCTTAGAGTCTGTCGCCTCCACGGCCAGTCCTTTGAAAGGCTCATTGCTGTACATTTGGGTTGGCTTTACCTGTGATACTCCTTCCTGCACCTCTGCTTTCAGCTGTAGTTACAACTGTAGTAACTAGCCTATACATGTTACTGGACAGTGGGATTACTGTTGTTTTTCATGGATTACACCATCAGGCAAGCTGTTGGGACAGAACAGCCAGACAAGTTGGAGCTAGCCTCATCCTGATTAGCTTCCTGGTGGTTCTGCTTCTCAGTTAGAAGTTTACATCTCTCCAGTTTTACATTTGTACTTGGTTATTTCAGCTAATAAAAGAAGGTCCAAAGGAGAGATCTGATGTCCAGCAGTTCTGCAGTTATATACTGGATCATCTCCCTACACCCCGTTGCACACTGCTTTTCTGTTTTCCCTTAGGAGGAGGCAGACACCACCATTCACCTGCTGTACAAGTGTCACTTGTATGAGGCTTTGAAGAGGTGGTATAGCCCACTCCGGTAACTGATGTTTACTTTATACGGTACAGAGGCTCATAAAACTAAAATAAATTAACATTTTAAAACTAAATCACAAATTAGTTTTAACCTATTTCTCATGAACACTGCCATGGCAAAGGCCTGTGAGGATGCCTGGTCCTTTGGGCTGCTCAGCAGCCTGGCAGGCTTTTCAGACAGCTCGCACATCCTGCACGCTGTGATGGGGATATGCTGTGTGGCGCAGATTTTCCCAGTCAAGGTTCATTTGGAGCTAGTTTGTTTGCATTGCAGTGCTTCAGAAACACTCAGCTTTCCCTTTCCCAGAAAGCTATTCTGTGAGAATAGGGAAAAGAAAGGGGGAAACCAGCCAAGCAGCAACAAAGGAGGCGAGGAGAGCCACAGCACGCTCCTCGAGGGGCTGCAGGCATGGCTGTGCGTGCAGCAGAGAGGACAAATCACTCCAGCAGCGGTGTCATCCTGCACCCTTTGAAACTGGTACGTGCACACAAACAAATTACAGCATGCTTGCTGGCCACACAAATACAATACACTGTGTTTGCTGTCTTTATGTTATTCTATGCAGCCAAAGTTAGCATTGCACCGCTGAGTATTGCAGTACATGTGCATATACACATTGTCACACTTGACTAATTCCATAGCCATGTCCCACCCTAGCTTACCCCTGCAGTAAGTGCAGCAGTCCTGGTCAGGAAAACAAGGAGCAAGGCTGACACATGCACAGCAGTAAGGGGTTAGCTGCAGGTGCAAACAGTTTTTTAAAAGGCCGATGACATGTCCACATTTGGGCACTTTTCTGCTACGTCCATCATGAGGACAATGCCAGTTTCCAAGTAAATGACAAATCTACACTGAAGTGTGGGACACAGACACACTAACTGGCCAGTTCTCATCCTACTAGTAGCCTAGAGCTGAGCTCAAGCTATTTATCCTGCTTCTTCGGTAGCTTTTCCAATCTTTGTCAAGTACTTTGTGGCCACAACTTAACTGCTTCATCCAGCTGGGGCTGAACTAGATCAAGCGAACTAGAGAGGGGTGTAGATACACGTTCTTATTCTAAACAAAATAGCCTTTAAACAAAATAATTAATCTTAAAATAAGAGAGAGATGTTGGTTCCCTAGCCTCACTCAAAGACACACCATATAGAACCATTTTGGATGAAACCAATATGGTCCAAGATAAGAATGGATAACACTCAGTTTAGCAAAGCAAATTATCAGAGGAAAAATCAATCTCAAGGGGAACTGCTGGAGATCTCAAATATATGTAGTTCCACATTTAATATTTAAAACCTCAAAATCTCAGTTGTATTATATCTGGTATTCATATCAGGGCAAAACCAAGCAAAAATCCAAAACCAGAACAAAGACTGCTGTTACCCCTGAGTTAATCCATAAGAGCTATTGGATAGCCACAGTACATTACAAACAAACCAAAAGGTGCAGTGCATTTTCAGTAGCTAGCCTGGGCTAGGAAGACTTTTTTTTTTTTTACTGTTGCTAGTTTATATAAAGGTACATTCTGTTCCTTATGTTTAGTGTAAACAGCTACAGAAGAAGTCAGACCAACAATCTAAACTTTGGGGTGAATCATTTTAAACATGTAATGCCAGCTTCTTTGGCTATCTTATTCTGATTTGTGGGGGAAGGACCTTCCTGCATTACAGTACAAATTCATACATGGGGAAGACAGAATACACAATAAACACCAGAAAGTGCATTACAGGGATCATTCCTCAGGTTTTCTTGGTAGCACAGAGCTTAGCTCTTCTCTGCTCTGCACATCATCTTAACAGACTGTACCTTTTCGAGTCTGTTCATCATTGATTGGATGGAGGGGGTCGTTTAAGGCTGAAAGGAAAATTCTGGAGATTTTTGGGTAATCCTCTGAAGGGATTCGCCAGGGTGACAGCCACTTCCCCATCACACCATGCAGCTTCCCTCATCCCTACCCAGCCCTCCAAGAGCGACTGGCTGGCGAGTCAGGTGCTGGTTAGATCATCACCAACACCTACAGTTTCGAAAGGAGAGATCAAAAATGAGATTACAGTTGTAGGTGGAGATGCAGAAAACACCAGGCTGCCTTCAACTGCCTCTTACTACTCGCTATCAGCTAGGCTGTATCTGGGTTTCTTATCCCACTAGCTCACCCTACCACAGACAGACAGGTCACTCCGATTCTCTGGTTAAGCCCTTACCCTTTGTAGGGCCCATGACAAACAATAAAGCTGCTCTAACTGCCAGCCAGCACCTATCACCTCCCTTGCTCCTGATCACAGCGTTTCTCCTTGTATAGGAGAAATAAAAGCCTTCATCCGCCTGTGCCTCTGAAGACCCATGGGCATACAGTGGGCATGGAGGCGAGAACTTCTTTCAGTCTTCCTTTTCCTTCTGTTTCCCTAGAATAGAAATTTATTCTGTAGAACTTACATTCTTCTAACTCCATCCTTCCTTGGACATTTAAAAACTCCTGTTTAATAGCCCTTCTTACTTGACAAATCTACAGTTTCCTTAGAGCTCTTCAGCCACCTCTCTCAGCCCTTTGGACCTCTCTTGTATTGCCATCACAGATTTCCACCTGGATTTTCCAGGACAGTTTACTACTCCCTATTTATCACTCCCTAATTACTTACCATCTTTACTTCTCTTGCTTAAGCAAAGGAAATTATTCACATACCTCCTCCTTTTCCCAAAGTGCATCACTGTCAAAGCTCAGGTCCAATTCTTCATGGGGATCATGGGAATGGTAGTCCTCTGAAAACCGAGGCTGTGCTGGGCTTGTGTCCCTCCTAAAGCTGTAGAACAGTTTGTCCCTGTCGACAAAAAAAGATGTTAAACTTCACCTTTGCACAGAATGGATCCGAGTATTTTTCAGTCAAAGATACCACACGGGATGTAGCTCGCAGATTAATTTCAAATGAGGAAAGGCAGAGTAAACATGTACTTGTTAATAATGGTATGAGAAATCTAAACATGCTGTATAATTAATAACATTGCAAAATATTACTCAGAGGATGCATCTTACACCTAAAGCACCAAGAGAACATCCGTGGTGGGTGGTTTGGTGGGAAAGGATAGCCAAAGAGAAAGCTCACTAGAAGAATGAGATGTTTCATTTGAACAAGGCTGGATGTGATGGAGGCTGGGGCAGATCTCAGACAAGTGGAAAATAAAACGATCAGCATATTCAATAAGATTTGCAATTTAACAGTTACAGGTCTACTAAGACCCACAGCCACAGGAAACCTGAGCCCGCCTTTTAAGAACAAAACCCTAAATATTTAATATGCCACGATGGAGGATAGCTGGATTATCATTTCTGAAAGCAAAGCAGCAGTTCCTCACAATATTAAAGCCAAATAAAGCTAGTGCCAGCATTTACCAGGTATTGGTTTGACATTATTGGGCTTGTACTGCTAAATTGCTTTGTGTTCTTGAAGTGGGCCCTTGGAGTTTTTTGAGAGGGACCATGAATGGTGCCCGAAAGGCCCTCTTTGCAAAGCACAGGGAAGGGATGCTGGTGGAAGAGAAATATACCGCAGACCCCTCAGATACAACCTAGTTTGACAGCACAGCCCGCACTGGCTGGTTTTATATTATTTCTTCGTTTCACACAAGCACGTTAAAGTTTGTTGTTACTTTTCCAAAGGAACAAGATGACAGAAAGCGACCAGACAGCTCCATATGCTGATATGTTTGAGCTATATGGCTTGGAGTACAATACACATGTAATAGCACAGCCCCAAAGACTGATGAGCCTTGGCTTTTACCCATTTTTGTGTTATTCTTGACAGCATTCTTCCACTCTCCTGGATAACTGTGCTATCTGTGAGCTGCAGCAGAAGCAAGCCCGACTCAGGCTGTTGAGACAAATAACTCTTCATAGCTTGTTGCAGTGATGTTAAGGCTGGAACAAATTTCATTAACTAGCAATCAGAGGCAAATATACAAGTAATGAGCTATTTTCTATTTCAGAAACAAAGATATTGGATGCTAGCTCTTGAATGTAATTAGTGATACAAGAGGCAAGCTAAAGAAAGTACCCAGAGGAACACACACAAAGACTTTAACCAGAAAGTTTCATGCAGAAAATGGACCTCCAGGGCCTGTCTCTCCTTTGCATGATACCCACTTTCACGGGTGCAGCCTGACTTCCCCAGCGCAGAGAAGATGGGTGTCAGCGGGGAAGGGGAGTGCTGGGGCGGGTCACACACAGGGGGCCAGGAACTCCCCGGCAGCACGCCTGGAAAGCTGAGGGAGAGGAAGCAAGCCAAAAGCCATCCAGCTCTTGCAGCAAATCATTCATTTCTTCAGTTCCCTCCCCGTTGGTGCGGTAAAGGGCACTTGTGGACAGGTTTTGGACCTGATCCGGTAACTTTTCCTAACAGTTTTGCAAAGCCGATTTAAATACTATTGACCCAGCCTCTCATCTCCAGCTCAGCTTAACAGGTAACCAGGAGTTGGGGTTTTGAAAGCTTTCTTGAGGATAAAGCCTGTGCTAGTACAGTTTCACTGCTGTTGAGTTAGTCTACATTAACGGCATTTAAATTTTTCCCAGGGTCTGTAATAAGACTTCAAATATAACTGTTGGGGTTTAAAAATATATATTTCAAAAATTAGAGCCATCCAGACTATGCAGGGCAGCACATCTTCCATGTTTATTTTTGTTCCTTATCTAGACTCTGCATCAGCTGTCCTCGTGGTTTGGTAAGTGTGAAGTACTGGAAGCCTACCAATACATATATATAAAACTTCCTCTTTGGGTTCCTGCTGGTAGAAGGACAGATTATTTGTCTCTTGGAGTCACTAAGAAGTCACTGTGCAGGCTAATTCAAGACAAATGTGAACACATGATATCTGAACAACGGATGTGAGGCTGTGTCTGAAGGAAGTATGCTAAAAAGGTCTGTGTCCTAGGGGTCTTCAGGAGGAGAGAGTGCTGGCAGCCACTTGGAGAAAGGATTCTGTTACTGCTGTGGTATTCTGGGCTCCAGACTGCAATGCTTAGAATGTGCTCTGCTCAGACGGGGATGGGAGCAGCCCCGCCACCAACATATGGCTTTGCATTGTTGCTAACAGTCACACAACTGAAAGAGAATGAAGTAAAAAGGAGGACATCCTTGCACACACAGACTATAAAAGTCTATGACTACATTCTCCAAGGCTGTAGCCAGAAGTTATAAATTGCTATATTGCATATTTTCACTTCTCATCTGATTGAAAAAACAGTGCATACAGTTTTTGCAGATAGCCCATTTATTTTGCTGAACTACCTAGAGCTCAGGGATGCTGTTTAGTACTAGGTGGGTACAAGCACAACAAAAGGCCAGGGGAAATTGGCTCTTGATCTAGTTATTTTTGACGGGTATGGTTGAATATCTTTTTTTACAAGGCCAGAGCACCCCCTTTCCAAGTTAATGGATCTTTTGCCACAAAAGCAGAAGAAATAGAAGACATGCCTGCTCACAAACTGCTGGGAAGGCTGCAGAATTTTACAGGGTTATCAGCACAGTCCTTAGGCTACTGTTTGGCTTCACTTTTAGCAATTTATGAGCGACCGATGCACCTGATCAGCAGTTGACCCCATGCTCAGCACTGGCCACTGAGCTGGATATGGGAGGAAGGATAGGCTGAGCACAGGTGAAGCCCGTGGAGGGCTTTTCAGACAAATTTCAACTGAAGGTGTCCTGTGCTCTCGCAGTGAGGCTCAGCCTTCCAGGACAGAGACAGGAGAACACCATTGCCCACTTCCGTCTGAACTTAGCCCCATCTACCCTACATGTTCTGGGCAGCTAGGAACCCTCTGAAACTAAAGCCCTCCTGCTCCAACCTCTCCTTTACACACCTAAATGCACCTGGAGCAGGTGGCAATTTGTGTCAATGCCAGACCACTGCAATGGGGTCCAGTATAGACTGGGAGACCTGAATGCACTGTGCCAAGAGTAACCATAATCATTGTCCCTGGAGCTCAGCAACAGACAGGGAAGGGGATTATTGTTGTCTTCATTTTACACAGTGGGCTGAGACAGACAAACATGTAGGGTGTTCTGTCTTTGATTAGAGGCTGGCGATAATACACGGAAATATCACACTGCTGATCTCAAAATTCTAGGAAGCACTGATTACATTGTGCCAAAGGAATAAAGAAATTTTAAAAGAGTCACACCAGAAGGGTATTATTATTTTTTCTCTTGCTTTCTGTTCTCTTACCTGAAAGACTTCTGTTATCCAGCTAGAGATGACAGAGGTGGCTGAGGGCAAATCATGGGCCATGGAGTACAAAGGGCGAGCACAGCCTAACGACCTGTGCACAAACAATCCTGGCTTTATACAATTTTCCCTCATAATGACAAACAGTCCTGAAAAAAAAGTAGTATGATAAATTAACTAACCAAAGAAGGTCTAAAGCAATAATGACAAATTCCATTCCAGTATGAACTACCTTGTGCAATATAGATTTAGTATACAGGCATTAATTTGAACTTTATCAGAACTGCATCTCCAGACCTTTTTGATAGTTGCTAATCCTTGTTACCAAAAATCATTGGATTGCTTATTTAGATGTTGCTCATACAATATGAAAAAGAAAAGACACTAAAGTACTAGAAGAGAAGATACTAAAGTACTTACTTTATTTGCAATTCCCTCCAGTGATCCAGGTTTTATAAACCTGAAAATCAGTTTTGTTTATGTATAATAGAAATTAAATTATAAATTGAAGGCAATAAGCAAACCCATGCAATTCTTAGATGATATGGTGTTTATTCCTCTGCCATTTCCTTTAGCTTTATCTTCCTGATTTGTCATTATTTGCATTCATATCAACAGCAGATTTGTGTGGGTAAAATTTGGACACAAAAAAGTCAGTACCCTCATAATAAGTTACATTTGTATTGGTGGCACTGACAGTCATGAACTCCTAACCTGATTATTTCTGGTTACTTTGCACCCTGCGATAGCTGTGCCCGGCTGTGCAATTAACACGCTATTTTTAAGGTAACTAAAATAAGGGTGCCCTCACCCTTTCAGGGGAGAGCCGCACGTCTGCACAGAAAGCAGCTCTGCCACTAACGGTGGTGGGAGAGCAGGGTGTGGGCTGCGTGTCTGCGGCGAGGAGAGGTCCCCCCAGGGGCTGCCGGGTGGGCTGGGGGCTGCGGGGCTGTGGGTGGTGGAGCTGGGGGCTGCTGGGCTGGCACTGCCTCTTGCTGGGCAGTGAGCATGGGTGCAGCAAACCAGGAGATGGGTCATCTGTTGCGCTGGCTAATGCTAGCTCTAGAAGGTGTATGTTTAAACAAATATTTTGTATTGTCCAGGAAATACTGAGGGGTTTGCGTGTATGCTTCTATGCTAAGCTAGCCCTCTACACACAGCTGCAGGAACACAGCAGGTGAGGGATTTTAATCAGTTGTCCTGAGCCTGGCTCTGACCAGCATTTGCCTGAGAAGACAGCTTTTGAGAAGAAACCCAGTTTATTAACAGTGAGGTTATGGGAGAGTCACTGATGTCTGTGGGATAGAAAGGGTGAGGGGAGCACAGGGGAGGCTGTGGGAGGACAGGGGCAGCACAGGGACAGCACAGGGCCAGCAGGAGGGCGGTGACTGTTAAAAAAGCAGCACCTGTGCCCAGTGCATGGCTGCCACCCAGGTTTTGATGTGCCTGATGAACACATACGGCATCTGTGAAGAGGACTCAGTAATGGAGACAGCAACGAGCACAACGTCTTGGAATCACCACAAAACCCCCCTGCCAGATGCTGTTTCTCCTTACAAACCTCCTGTCTTTGGGCAAGTGTTGTTATCGACTCCACCGTCACTGTTCCTGCTCCGCTAACAGTTTTAAGAAAGCCTTAGCAAGAGACACCCTCCTCTCTTATCACCTTCCCTGCTGCCTGGGGACCCTGCCTGCGCCCTGCCCTGTCCAGTGGGCTCTGACCCCACCAACCCCACCTGGCCGTGCCGCGGGTTCCAGCAGCCGGCATGGGGAAACCGCTGTGACCTGCAAGCATGGCAGCGATGCCATTCCACAGGGACTCTCCGGTATCGCCCCGAATCCCCGCAGCCCCCGCAGCCACAGCCAGCCCAAGGACACCGGGTGGGCTGGCGGAGGAGGCACTGGGCCGACCCTTCCCGGGCGGCTCTGTGCACTCCGCCACCGCATCCCCCGCCTGTCACCGCGCTGGGCGACGCGGGGGGAGCCGCGGGGCCGGGCCGTGCCGCCGCCCCCGGGACGNAGGGGGGGCGAGGGGCAAGCCCCTGGGGTGCGCGGCCGGGCGGGCAGGGGGACGGGACCGGGGTGCTGTCCGGAAGCCGGGCTGCAGGGAGCGGCAGGGGCAGCTGGGGGGCTCGGGCCCTGCTCTGGCCCGTGGGGAGGCAACGGGGTGGGGGGCGAGGCGGGACAGACAGCTCCTGCTGGGGACAGACGGACAGCTCCTGCTGGGAACAAACAGTCCCTGCCAGGGACAGACGGACAGCTCCTGCCGGGGACAAATAGACAGCCCTTGCCGGGGACACACTGACAATCCCTGCCGGGGACAGATAGACAGCCCTTGCTGAGGACACACAGACAATCCCTGCCGGGGACAGACGGACAGCTCCTTCAGGTCGCTCCCGGCCCAGGAGAGCCGCAGGCTGCGCGCCTCCTGCCCGCCGCTCCGGGCTCAGCAGCCCCGTTGCAGTGGGGGGGGGGGGGGGGGGGGGTTCGGGCCACCCCATACTTGTACTGCTGCTGCTGTGATAGTGCTGCTTTTGGGGTTACTCTTTTAGGATTTTGTTCCCCCCATTTCCAGCGTGCGGTTCGTCAGCACTAAGGCAAACAGTAACAGCCACGGCAAAGCCCAACTTACCTCCTGGCACACTGCGGCTGTGCGTGGCCAGCAGAGCGTGACCTGGTGTTTCTGGGTCCTCCTCTGCAAACCAGGACTGAATGCATTTGCTCTGTTTCGCCAAATGCTTGGGAAATGCTGAGGTAAAGGCTATGCTGTTTACTGAAAGACAGAATGGCAGTCCAACGTTATTACTTTCTCTTTTGTGATACAAATTTAGCAGTGGAATATTAAATACAAAAAGGTGGCATGTTTGAGCTGCATTTTGAAAATCGGCATGTCTTTTTCCATGTTCGTACATTTTCTTTTGCAGTACGGATTTATAAATACATGCCTGAAGTCTTTGGTGGTTGAAAAGTATGGTGAAGAAACATGGGAAAAATTAAGGTAATGTGTTCCTAATAAATGCAGTGTATTGAAAATAAATGCTCAGGCATTGAGCAGCAGAGGATTACAAGTTCTCACTGGTAAATGGTAGCTGATGTGTGTCTCAAGTAATTGTTAGAAGCAACTAGCAGGGCAAAAGCAAGAGTTTCTTACTTTGTAACAGTTCATACTCTTGATACTAATTTGTCCCACTTAATTTGTTAGATAATTAAGGATGACATTTAGTCTTATAGACAACTGTGCAATAGACTTACTGGCTCACTGTGACAATATTGAAAAGTAATTACACTGAAAAGATATCATCCTTGATATGAAGTCACTTTACTTCCAGTACCTTCAGCAAAGCAGCTAAATGGATCATCTTCTCTGGTTTTGCCTTTATGAGCTTTGTGACAAGAGATAAAGATATAAAAATGGTACTTACATACATACAGTAGCCACTGAATCCAGTATGAAAATTCAGTAAGTTTTTGGTCCAGTCTGTGGAGCCCCAAGGGCCTGATATCGTAGACCAGAAGACAAACTAAGACTCCACTTTCTCTAGCCACACCCAGTATGATGCTCTAATCCTTGAAAGAGTTTATCGTGATACCATAATATGGAATAGCAGAAGTGAGGAGGTGGAGGGAGGTGGACAGCCGTGTTAAAGCAACACTCTTAAACCATCAGGGAAAGTATTGTGTTCCAATATAACGCCTGAAGGAGGTTAAGGCGTGGATTAACACCAAACAGTGCTTAATGAATGCCCTTTGGGTCACCCAAGCATGCTGTATTTATAGCTCTGCTAAGACAGGAATATTGTCTTCTCTGTTGCAGACTCCAGGCCGGAGTCCAAGATTCTTTCTTGACTTTTGAGGTGTACAAAGATGAGATCACAATGCAGCTCGTTGACAAAGCCTGCAAAATATTAGGTATGTACCACCATGCCTCAAAAATGAACCAGCCTGGGTCAAGCCTGGTTTTCAGTCTCCTGTGCTCTTTGGAATGCCCTCTCTATGTTGCAAATTTTCTGCATTCACTCTTAATCCTCCTGACAGCATTGCAAGAACTTCCAAGCCTTTCATATTCATTAAGATATCTTTATTTTGCCAGGTGTTCCTGCTGACATGGTTCTGAGAGAGTTTGGAGAGTATTTCTTTGAATTCTGTAAACGCTCAGGCTATGACCACATGCTGAGGACACTGGGTGGAAATCTCTATGAGTTCATAGAGAACCTGGATGCACTGCACAGCTACCTGTCCCTTTCTTATGAGGCAAGTTCGAGTATTAATTGCTGGGCAGGTATGGGTGGATTCTGACAGAGTTTGCAACACAAGGAACAGCATCTCGTAAGCATGAATGAATAGTGGAAAAAAGATGCTGTAACAGGCTTTCCTATGTTCTGAAACTGATTACTCCAAAATGTTAAGACAGTTTTAAATTTTTTTTTTTTTATGGGTAGTCCTCAACATTAAATATTATTTAGTACCTTGGCCCTAATGCATTGTAGATTTTCCCTCACAGGTAAGCATATTTCATTTTCTATATTTCAGCTTATTCATATTACTACTAATTTTGTTAAGACATGGGATGCTTTTGTACAAGTGGAATTCACCGGTATTCTGTATCAGAAAAAGATACTGAAGTTTCATTTTTCTTTGTTTTTCCTCAGGAGATGAATGCACCATCTTTTAGAGTAGAAAAGAATGAAGATGGTTCAATGCATTTACATTACTATTCGGATCGAAGAGGTCTGTACCATATTGTGCCAGGTAAGCGGATAGAATGCAGAGCACAGATCAGCTGGTATTGCAGTATAGATACAGAGTAAGCACATGTTTGCAGATGTACTTTGCTCCGGTTTCCGAATCATTTTTTCTGATGAGGACTGGCCGTGGAATTGAAGCCTGGTTGAGTTCAGTCACCAGACATCTGACTTTGATATTTCCCTGCTGCCTGATTACTCCTAGACCCCAGTGGCTTCATCAAGATTCACAGTATGACAGCCCAGGCCGTAAGTGTGTGTTCCCTCTATAGCATTCCTATAGAATTCCTTTCCTAGAAGGAAAAGGAAAGTTCATGGTAGGTATTGTTTCTCCCTGTTGATTAGTTCTCGGTAACTCGTGTTCCTTAAGTTACAGTGAAGCACAAATTAGAGTTGATTTGAAGATATACACCCATCCATCCACCCTGTAATAAATACTTCTGCAGTACATACAATCTTTAAAACTGCCGTTGAAACCTGCTCAAAATGGGGTCATTTTCTGGCACTTGTAGGAATCTCCACAGCTGTACTCGTACAAGGGTTAAACCGCTACAAAGTCTATAAGATATGATGATATTCCTTTCTTTCATAGATGCTGCTGAATTTAGAAGTTTATCAAAGCTTCTCCCTTTGCTGAAAGCTCATTTCATGTTCCTACTGAAACACAGAACTATCTGAAATTGCAGACAGAGCTTTTTATGCCATTGTCCAGTACTTCTCCTAATAGCTCAGCAGAAATGAGAGGAATGATTGTGCATCTCCATGAAAGATATTTCCTTCCTTTCAAAAGAAAATATTCTGCAATGACTGAAGTGGATTGTTGTGGCAGAATTATCTTTCTTGCATTTCTTGGGTTAATGGGAATTCATATTATTGCTATGTATGACTGTTTGGACACATTCTTCAGATACCCTGCTGAGCTTTTTCTAGTGAAAATAAGCATTTGTCATCACACAAGACAAAAGAAGTGGTAACTTTAAAGCTTATCTCCTATGCATATATTCTTATCACAGTAACGGCAGTAGGAATGAGATGGGTAACAACAGGTTTCTCTCTTCTTCCAGAGTCCTTTGGAAAAGTGGTTTCTGAAACAATGAAATTCCACTGTGAGCTCCCTTTTCCCTCTGAAAAGGAAAAACAGAAAGGGTTTGTTCTTAGGAACACTTTATCTTTCTTTTCCCTTTCAGGAATCATCGGTGCAGCAGCCCTGGATTTTTTTAACATTGAGATTTCAATGGAAATAGTCAATCAAACAGAAGAAGAAGAAAGAACTGGGAAAAAAGAACATATTGTTTTTCTTGTCACTCAAACCCCTGTTTTTTCATACAAGGAAAGAAATGAATTTTCTTCCTCAACTCAGTATCTTGCTGATTCTGAAAAACGAATTGAGAACCAACTGAGTAAAGAGGTATTTCAAGTTTCATTATCTCTATATTGTTAAAATATAATGAAAATAAAACCACCTGTCATAATTTTACCATGGCCGGCAGCAAAACACAATGACTGCTTGCTCACTCTCCCCCTTCCTGGGGATGGGGAAGAGAATTACAGGGGTGAAGGGAAGAGAAACTTGTGGGATGAGATAAGAACGATTTAATAACTAAACTGCAATAACATTGAAAATCATAATAATTATAATAATAATACTAATATATACAAATACACAAATGAGTGATAGACAGTGANCTGTGCTCCCTCACAGCTTTTGCCCCTGCAGACACTGGCACAGCAGAGAAGCTGAAAAGTCCTTGACTGTCCTGGCAGCAACTCTAAACATCAGGGTGTGATCAGCCGCCTTCTCAGCACAAATCCAAACACAGCCTCACACCAGCTACTATGAAGAAAGTTAACTCTGTCCCAGCTGAAACCAGGACAACACACTTGAATTTCACTTTCTATTTACTTCAACAGGACCTTGAAAAAGCCAAGAATGCAATTAGAGACAGAGGAAGCTCTGTCTGCCCTGTCAAAAAAAGTCACTGGAAAACAATAAGAGGAATAATCACATTAGGAAAAGGTGAGAAATCGTTCAGAGGGAGCTTGTCATAATTTCCGAGTCCCTTCAAGAAGAAAATCAGTAAGCCACTCCCTCTCCACTCACCCATCCATTTTGAAGTTACCATTTGTATTTCCTCTGCATCTTTACAGAATGTTTCCGGCTAAGTTTTTTTTTCAGTTAGACACTGGTAATCCAAGGAAAATTGCAGATAATAAGCATGCTTAGTAAAGACAGATACTTCAATGGCATATAACCTGTCACTTTTGTCTCTTAAACAGAGTTTTATTCTGGAAAGTATTCTTCTATAAAAGATGTCTTTGTGTGGTACATTTGATACTTCTTTCTCATATCACTTGGTGATAAAAGTGTTTTTTAACTTAGCAGCTGCTACTCCTTTCCAAAGTTATCAACTATAGTAAATTCTGAAAGCCAAATTATACCCTCCCCACCCAAAAATCTACTACTAATCTAGTAATCTCTCTTTATACCTTTATATATTTTCTGTTTATAATCTCTATTTATGTTTATAAAATGGAAGGTGATGTTACCAGGATTTTTGCTGCAGGATCTTTTGATTCCTCAAGAGGAATGAGAATCCAGCTCAGTATCGCCAAGCTGTCTAGATTCTGGGAGGAGTGAAAAATTGAACCTGATATCATCCAGTGTAATGCCAAATGCATTATAAGAGCAGATGTATTGAGTAAGAAACTAATATATATTCAGAAGAGTAGTACTATTACTTAAAAGAAAAAGCTAGGTGTTACCAAGAGCCAGACTCTGAAAGATGACTAACCCCCACTGACTTCTTCTGAAGTGGTAAAGGTCTTAAAGTTGGGTCCTAAATTTGTAATCATTATCACCAGTCTCCTGAGTGACTTGAGCATTTGTTATCTAGCAGAATTTACTAGAGTAGCTGTCATAGCCACCTTCCGGGGGAAATTTGAAATAATGATCCTTTTGATTATTGTGGGTTATTTTTGAAAAAAACTCAGGGTAGGTAAAATAGAAACCAAACAGTAATTTGGTCTCTGTGCTATGTACTACAGTTCTTTATCATGTAAAAAAACCCAAACAAACAAAAAAACAAACAAAAAAAAACAGATCATGATGGTTTTTTTCCCTAAGTGTTCCCTAGTAGCTGACAAAGTGTATTAAATCAATTTCTGTGTACCTTTTTTTTGGGATATAGCTGTGTTGTACTGCTATGACATCTGCAGATTCATAGAGCAGCAACAACTCTTATTGTCTCCACACAATTTCATGCATCTCATGCTCTGTGCTTTTTGTGTGGTTAAGTTTTAAATTCTCAGCCAACTCAGATTCATTGCTAATCAGCTGCATATGAAAGCTGCGGAGCATTTAGCACAGATGTAGGCACAATTCTGGACCCACACACTGTTTACTTTGTTTTCACTCATTATGATATAAAGTCCTGTCTTCCTGAGTGATAAAAAGCCACGCTGACTGGCTTTATGAGGTGCAGCCTGATTAAAAACTACACATTTATCTTGCCACAGGCAAACTCCTGAGAGGATTTGATCCTGTTTATCCTAAGAGCCTCTGGATTGACACAAAAACGTTTTGCAATGGACTTCCTTTTCATATGGTTTTTGACAAAGAGGTAGGACAAGCATTTGGTAAGGGCATTTAGTTTGCGTGAACCATATAGTAATTTTCTTCTGTTCTGACTGTCCTACATTCACTGCTGTGTGCGCGCTGTATACAGCACACTCATTTGTAGCATTACAGAAGTGCTCTGTACAGAGACACGCAATAGAAGTCACTCATGGCACCCTGATATGGGTCATTTCAGATAAGAATCTCCTTTGAATTTAGTGAGATTACCACGTCTGCAGCAGCTGCAGGTTGCCATCAAGGTTTACTGCAGCAGTCTATCCATCAGCAAACATGGAACAGAATTTTATGAGGTTCCCAGACACCTTCCTGTCCTTGGATGTGCCAGAGACACGATTCATCCTTTAAACTGGCTTTGTACTTATAGCTGGTCACTCTTCTTCTCCCAGTTACCAACCTATCCAGAGCCTTTTGTAAGGCTTTGCTGGCGACTGAGGCTCCACATGCTTCCTGAGTCTACTCCTACATGATTCTGCTGGGAAAACCCATTACCTACTGAACTGGGCAGCATGCAACCCAGTAGGAACTGGACCCAAAAATCTCTTTATCTGCCAGGGGAGGACGGAGTCTCCTCTCCTGTGCACACAGAGTCTGCAGCAATGGAATTGCCTTTCCCTTCCCAGGGGCTGCTCTGTGGCTGGTTTCCATCTAACCTGGGTTCCCACCAAGCTACAGCATGCCTTGATCCCAGTTTTGTGTGGAGAATATTAGATTAAGAGAGGAGCAAAGAAAGGAGAAGCTGAGAATGGGCCAGCAGAAGAAAGCTGAGTGCAGCCACTTGGGGAACATGTTTTGGCATCATGCTGATAGAGATTCTAGAGCACATAGCCTGCTTCCTGCCGCTCTCCACATTAGCCAAAGTTCAGAGTTTTAAACCTTTCAAGACATCCAGTCAGCATAATTTGATAAAATTACTGGTGTGGAAAAAGGGCAACTCCTGCACCCACTGCTGATACCTAGGTCAAAGCTTCAGTAACTCTGATGACGAGCAGTGAAGGCAGGGTGGACATTTCTGCAGGAGTTAAGAGCTCACGTGTGATCAGCAGGCTTAAAGAGAATGACCGAACCTTTACACAGCAATGGTTAAGAGAAGGTAACCCATGGCACCTGTTAGAAAATTAATATTTGCTCAGACATTTTGTGCCACATTTATTTTCTTTTTGGAATGCAGGCCACGCTCTAGTATCTCTAATTTTCTCTTGCAGCTCCCTGTAAGGCTTTCTCTTAGGCCTACACAAATGTAAGCAAGAAGAGCAGATAAGGAGGTTTGTTGTTTTGTTTTGAACAAGTGATAGGGAAGACCATTTGGATAACAACATTCCTTTCTGGGGCTTTGTCTTGCTATGAAGGACACTAATTCAGGGCTTTGCAGTGATACGCTAGTAAGATAGAAAATTTGCTGTGAAACAAGCCATGTAGTATAGCAAGGCTAAGTGTGCATACGTGTATAAACAGTGATCAGCTATAACTTGGCCTGAACCCAGACAGGACAGGATTTAAATTATAACACGTTGTCCATATTTTCTTTTTAAGCTCAGAGTGAAGCAAGCTGGGGTGAGCATTCAAAAGATTGTACCTGGCCTTCAGACCATGGGCATCTGCTTGGATCACTATTTCACTATCGTACACCCAGAAGTACCCTTCACCATCTCTAGCATTCAGAAATTTATCAACAGCCAATTTGTTTTCCAGACTAGAAGAGAGATGATGCCAGAGTCATGGAAACAACGGCCAATGCTAGAGCTGAGAGGTACTTCACTGTTTTCAATAGCATAAGTGTTCATATTAAATCACTAATTATGCTGGAGCTGAACTAATGCCTTTCTAAGGACTCCTGGCTTTGCATATGTCCTATAAATGGTCTTGTCTTTATCCAGTGAGGAGAGGATTGGATGGTTCTGTTTAGAGAGACAGCACTTCAAGATGCTCAGACCCCAATTCTGCTATCACCTCACCAGATTTGGAAGGCCTTCAGTCAGAAGTAATAGTAGCACTCCCATTTGAAAGGCTTAGAAACGCAGTGTTCTTCTAATTCCACAAACACCACATCTTTTCAGGTTTCCTGTGTAACAGGGGCAAGGCCAAGGGAGGACTAGATTGTTTTCTGAACCACCTCTAGTCTCAGCTATTCACAGAGTCACAGAATTGACTCAACTCCAGTTGTACCTCTGGAGATTGTCTAGTCCATCCCCCTCAAAGCAGAGTCAACTAGAGCAGGTTACTCAGGACCATGTACAGCTGGGTTTTGAATATGTTCAAGGACAGAGACTGCGCAACTTACCCAGTGTTTAACCACTCTTACAGTAAAAAGTTTCTTTTCATATGTTTAAATGGAATTCCTGAATTTCAGTTAGTGCCCATTGTGTCTTGTGCTTTCACTGGATACCACTGGGAAAAGTCTTTTTCACCTCCTCCCATTAGGTATTTATACATATTGATAAGTTCCCCTGAGGTTTCTCTTCTCTAGGCTGAACGACTCCATCTCCCTCAACTTCTCCAAACCTTCCTCAGTCCCCCATCCTACACTTCTCGAAAATAGGAGTGACATTTACTTTCTTCCAGTCCTCAGGAACCTTCCCCGGTCACTGTGACCTTTTAAAACTAATTGAGAGTGGCCTTGCAATGGCGCTGGCCAGCTCCCTCAGTACTCCTGGGACTTTTGTATATTCAATTTGTTTAAATGTTTACTAACCTGAACCTCCTTTCCTGAGGGTAGGTCTTCATTGCTCCAGACTTTCTCACTGGTCTAATTTTCCTTTCTAATT
>VZTO01022279.1:0-13916 GCA_013400615.1 Syrrhaptes paradoxus
TATTAGCATCAGGCATTTACCAGTTAGGGAAAAGAGGTTAAAAACAAGGACAAGAACAGAATGATCCCTTCCCTGGTTTGTCCTTCCAGCTCACAGCATCTTAGGAACTAGATAAACCAGATATTGCATCCAGACTCCCATGTTTGGTAGCCACCAGTGAATTTATCCACCATTAATTTGTCTAATCCCTTCCTGAATGCATTCTTCTGGCTCCCATGACATTCTGTGGCAGAGATGCTGAACAAATATGATCTCTGGATATTTGTTCAGATTTTGCAAGCATAAACCAAACAGTAACCTAGGCTTAAGCCATGATTGTGCAACCCCAGCCCTTGTGTGTCTCAATGGGAGTTTCAGCTGCTCTGTCTCTTTTGCAGTTTGGTGTTTCTGTAGGACACGAGCTCCATGTTCCTCTAAGTTTTGTTCAATACTGTATGAGCTAGGATCACTAGAAAATAAAAATGGAGCTCGTTTCAGTACAGAATTTGGACAAGGGCATATTATTATCCCAAGGACATATTAAAAAAAAAAAAAGTTTGTTTTCCTAAAAATTACTCATGCATTTGCAAACTTTTGCCACAAAAGCAAAATGCTACTCCAAGCACAAAATTTGAAAAGTGACTAAGAAAGCCCACATCTTTCAGTTTTCATTGCAAATATTGCGGACAGTTTGCAAGCTTCTAATTAAAAATGAAGGCAACCAAAGCAGACACCTTTTGGAAAAAAATCCCTGGATTAAAACCTTTAATTTTTGGTTAAATAATGGTTTGGAAGAATGTTTTCAGGCAACTCAAATTTCATTTTTTTACTTCTTTTTAGGGATCAAACCCTTAGATAAAACCATAGAAGTTTCTTTCAAGCAAGGAAGTTATTCCTGCTTTCAGGCAGAGGGACACCAGTGTGACACCACCTCTGCAGTCAATAATTATACATTTTGGTCTTGCTATATACGTGTGCATGAGAGATTTAGAGAGGAATTTTGTTTATTCTCTAAACATAGGGATTCAAGTTGCTGTGGATGTAAGCAGCCATATCATATGAAGGATCTTCCCAGGTTCCATGTGGGTATTGTTAACATTTGCTGATGAACTCCTGAGTGAGAGAGAGCTTTATTTTATTCATTCTAGAACACCCCATTTCATTCCCTTGCAGGGGGAATAGGGATCCTTGTAGAACCTTGCTCCGCTGTTTGAGCTATACCATGTCATCATGACAGCAATATCAAGATCAAATTAGTGCTGTATCTTTTAATTCTAAGAAAAAAAAAGTCACATTTCAGGGTTTGAATAAAGAGCTGAAAAATGTTATTAGAAAATGTAATGCCACAAGGAATTGTTTCGACACATCAAACCATAACTGCCAGATGTACACGGGAGGATGCACACTACTAGTAATGGCATGAACTGGTTACCCTGAGCTGTGATTACCAGTAGGTACCTTTACTAGAAACAATAAAAGTAAAATACTTTTTTAAGCCTTTTTTTTTTTGTGGCACTTAGACAGAATCTTCTGGAAGAGGAAACTGAGAAGCAGAATAAAACTTCATTGTGAGGTGACCCAAAGGAGAGGTAAAAAAAATTCCAAATTTTTTAGCTATCAGGTCTGCTTGCTTGCTTTTATTTCAAAGAGTTATCTCTGATTATTAAAGGCTCTGATTAGGACATCTAAGATTTTTGCTGACTGGTAGTTGCAGGATGTTTGAAAATTCTGTGCAGCAAAAGTGGAAAATTGATGTGGGACTCACACTGCAAATAAGAGAGGAAAATCTGAAGGGGCCAGAGCTATCTGGCTCACTTCATATGGTCTGGTAGGTACAAGAGTGGAAAAAGAGATGAATCTGCAAAGGAAGCTGCATTTTAGAGGTCAGCAAGCACAGGGGTAAAGTGAGAATTGCCAGGAGTCAAGCTGAGTTAGACCTTGCAAAGGATATTAAAATAAACAACAGAAGTTCTTTAACCAGAAGAATAAAAAGAGAACCAGAAAAGAAGATGTGGGTTTGCTATGCAGTAAGGATGGTGTTGAGATTAAAAGAAGCTGAGTATAATTCCCAAATTTAAATAAATGCATTGCATGTGTTTTCAGTAAGGAAGAGCCCATAGAATATGGGGTAAGGGCTGGATGGCTCTTGAGTGGCACATCTGAGGTGGGAAGAAAACTCAGAGAACCCAACATATTGAAATCAGTGTACAGAGGGAAAAAAATAATATTCAGAATAGTGGAAAAACTGGCACAGTCCTTTAGCTAAGATAGAAATAAATGTGTCCAATGCAGGTGACCTGAGCAACTGTAGGTGCCTGTAGCTGTCCTCCGTAATCTGAAAAGCTTTAAAAAAAAAGGAGAGAATAAAGGTGATTACAGACATTAGGGTAAAGAAAAGAAACAAAATGTGATGTGAGTTTAGCTAAGGTCATTCTAACATTAAGTCTTTCCCTGATCTTTTTCCATTCTCTGAACAGAGCTAAAAAAGGAGAAGCCTTTGGTTAAGTGAAGATGGGAGCTTGCACTAAATGGTAACCCAGTAAGAAACCTGCTAAATGGGAGCGATCACATTGTCTGCAATGGTTGGATGGTGGGAGGTTAGAGCAATTCACAAAGATCATCTCGAGACCAGTTTTAGGTGGTGTTCTCAAGAACCACAGTACCAAGGTTTGGACGAGATGAGACAAACAAGCAAAATTAAGCCTGGAGACCTAAACATTAGAAAAGAGGCTCAACATAGCACTTAGAAAGAACCAGAGGACTCTGAAGGCTGGAGTAATATAAAAGACGTTAGATTTAACACAGCAAGATATGAAATCGAGGGAATGACAGTGAGAATTCCTGAAAGTCAGAATCAAATCTATTCTATTCTGTTTTATTCTGTTCTGTATTATTCTTTTCTATTCTATTCTATTCTATTCTATTCTATTCTATTCTATTCTATTTTTTTTTCTATTCTTACTGGTGAGCAAAGACAGACCTGACATATATACTCATTCTCCATAAGACCACCAGCTGTTAGTGTGACTTGCTTTTGGAAAAGACAGGTGACACATTAACTAGTGCATTGAGAAGAGGAAAATAGGAACGTGCTGGTGAAATACCCTGGTCCTCACCTGGAATGCCATGTGCCTTCAGTCACTTCATCTGAACCTGAATGGATGCAGAGGGAAGGTAGGAGGATCCTCTGTGGAACAGGGACCGTGCTCCCTTTAGCTGAGCAAAGCAGAGATGGAGCAGGGACACAGCTGTCCCCTGAGGCTCCATCCAGGGAACATGCCAGCAGGGAAGGAGAACTTGCTGGATAAAACCCAATATTGGCGTGCACAGCACATGCTGCCCAGAAAGGCATTTACTGGTTAAGGAAGAACAGAATGATCCGAAAACGACCAGTTTGCTGAATTTGGTGGTCTCTTCAGACCAAGTCATTTCCATGGGCAGCAAGAGCAAAGTTCCTGAAGAATTAGCAGAGTAAGGAGCAAAGTAATTAAAAAGAGGAAACAGACCCCAGAAGTTCTCTGCAGTTCCTTATTTCTGGACCAGTAATTTGAGGCTTTGTCCAGGGCTTATTAAATTGTGAAGAATTCTCCATCAAGGCCAGCATTTAGGACCTGTCCGTGTAGCAGACACTGGGGATCAGGAGGTACTAAATATAGATATTAAATAATCTAATGCTCTCTTACACTGGGTTTCCATTCCACTTGAAACTTCTGAAGTCCTCTCCTTTCCTCCCAACACTACTTTTCAAACAGACACTTTTCACAGAGAATCAGGACCGAGCCATAAACTAATTTTCACAGTTTCTGGGCCAGATGGCATAAATCATCACCACCAAGCTGCTGACCAAAAGAAGCTTGTATTTAACAGATAATCTTTGTGAAACGCACATAATTTCAGCCTCTACCAAGTATTACAAGGAAGGCTTTATCCTGTTTAACCTTGACTCACTATCAAGAGCTTATTTTCAATGCGTTTTCCTCTGTTTACTCCCCTTCCTAATGTCATCACTGACATTCAAAAAAAGTTTGTAGAGCATTGGCATGTGGAATAGTAAAGACAAGATCAGTTTTTAAACACAGGAAAAAATCTCTTTCCATTCATATGACATCTTTTCAAGTTAAATAAACCAGTTTACTCTAACCAAGTTTGCCTTTGGCTTTTCCCGATTTGCGTCGCATGAGCAGTCCCTTTTTAAAAAAGTCCCTTTTTTGTTTTAAAGCTCATCTTCTGAGTACTTTTTAATTGAAATACAGTCTTTTAAAATCAAATGAGCTATGAATAAAAACCCAGGAACATAGGAACTTTCTTTGCAAGCTCTGTGCAAGTCAGGATACTGGATAGTCACTCCCTGACTCGAAAAAGCAATGGAACATTGTCCCAACATACAGAGACTTAAATCCTCAGATATAATGAAATGCAGCCTAATATTAAATCTGTGCAACTTCCCAAGTTCCAGATATGCTGTCCCAGTCACATGACCAATAAATAAAAAAGAAAAAATCCAGCGAGGATTTCTCAAGAGAAAGCCATCTAAGTGCTATTTTAACTGTGAAGACAAGGTGCAAGGTGCCTCCTGGTGATTAAAAGCTCTAATTCATTCTCTCAGGCTAGACGCTGACCGACACAATACACCAGATTCCGTCCAGGGCCTAAATTCATAAAATTTAAGACCAAGAGGGACCATTAGATCATCTAGCAAGCAACCCACCCTCTTACATTTCCCCCCGATGCTCCAACATTGAGCCCTAAGGCGAGTGCTTAGGTCAGATCTGTGCTCAAGGTGTCCCATCCCTGATGTAACACCACGGAGCCACTTAGTCCAGGAGGTAAAACTGCCCTTTGGACTTGAAGCACTTGGGCTGATAGCTTTGTCTTTTATGAGATGACAGCCTGAAGAAGAAAAACCCACCATCAGCTCCGAGACAGGTGATGGGAGATGGCAGCAGTCTGCCTGCACCAGCCCACGAATGCCAACCCCTGAGCCAAGATTTCTCTGTATGGCCAGAGCTGCTGTAAAAAGTTACAGGTCAACCCATAGCTGTGGGATCCCAAGAGCATCCTGATCTTTATCTCTTCCTGGGAAGAAAAAAACAATTAATGCAGAGCAGGAAAATGAGGTCACCAGGCAAGAGGACGAAGGTTGGCTGTTCGATGACCATGATTTGGGGAACATGCCTTGCATTCTGCGAGGGCATGGACATCATTAACCTTCCTTTTTTTTAAAAAAAAATCTGTAATTAAGAATATCACTCAACTTTCTGTTTTAAAACAGTGTGTTCTCATGAGAGCTCCACAGGTTGTTTGAAATCTGGGCCTCTTCCCAGTATTTTTCAGCCAGTTTCCTGAGCTTGCTGACAGAGCTGTCTGGACAGCCACTGGCTCACATTCCTCGCAGTCTCTGCTCCAAGCCAGCTTCTTTGGGCCCAATTTCAACAAATACAGACGGACCACCACAATCCAGAGCTCAACGTGGGACTGGCACCACATGCCTTCGAGATATTAAACATAAATCAGCTGTGGCGAGCAGAGACAGATGTGGGCGTTAAGGGAACTGCCAGCTCTATATGCTAAATCTGGAGCTTTGCGTGGGGAATGCCAAAGATCGCAGGTCTTTCTTTAATGCAAATTCGGCTGGAGGAGCAAGAACAGCAGCCAATTAAGCAGCTTTTGGGAGAAAGCAGGCACTTTCTATTGAATTTGCAGCTGGGAGGCCTGGGTTCAAGTCAAGAGAGGGGACAACATTGCAACGTTGGGTTGTTTTGCTCAAGGGGAGAAAGACGTTGATTCTGTGTTAGGACAGCTCGCTCTGGCAGAGCATCGCTGCTGGGGATCCTCGTAGCCCTCAAAGGGTTTTGGTGCCTCTGTCCTCTCAACTGGGAGAGCGGTTCCTCCTCTGAGCCCTAGGAGGAGGCACCAAAGCCAACCTGTCTCTGGAAACCTGCCTGAAGGGTCTTGGCTTGGTCAAGTACAATATGAGACTAAGAGGGAGGTGGAGCACAGAATGGACTTGGTCCTTCCTGGAGGTTTCATGGGATGTGTAAATGGCACAGGGAGCGACCCTGATTCCCACGGGAAGTCACAGAGTGTCACATTGGGCAGCTGAGGCTTTTGGGCACATGCTGTTGACTATCCTCATCACAAAAGCCTGCAAGAGTCAAATGCAAATGTTGCTGTGTGCTTAGGTCAAGGTGGTGTTCCTGGCACACCGTTGATTTCATTGCTAAATCACTGCTGAATCTGTGATCTTTATTTTCAGAGGTGACTTGCTCACATCTCACCTGTGCAAACACCAAGAGGTCAGGCTGGGCTATGCCATGAAATATCCATCAAACAGCTAGCGTGTCTCCCAGTAAAATGAAGCAAAAGTCCTATAATAAATTGAGCCTAAATATAGTGCAGGGCCACCATATCTTTCAATGCTGCTTAATTATTAGTTCATATATTGACAAAGATGACAATACTAGAAAACATCATCTGCGAACTCACTGAGGGTCTCACTTGTGTTTATGCATGTGAATAACTTTTCTCATGTGCCTCAGCCCCACTGAAGCTGACAGCTTCCTAGAGAAACCTAAACCAAAGCTCACGTCCACCTATCGATAGGACTCAGTCTGAGACGCTGCCGATGTGGATAAGGCTGTGAGATGCATTTTGGTTCCAAGATACTCCAGCTGAGCTGGCTGCTCTCTGTTTGATATCTCACCTGCCAGCTCCATCCTGTTTTAAAAAAAAGATCTGAGATGACAAAGGCAGATTAGAAACCGCTTTTGTTTCCAGAGCCATAGCTACAACAGGAGGACATTATGCTTAGAAAACGAAGCACTGGGTGTTTTATTCAGGAATTGGGACATTCCACCAGGTTTTGTATGGGAAGTTTACATTGATTACAGACCAGAAACATCTTGTTAAAACTCCTGAACCGAAAAGGGATCGAGCAGCCAGCAGCTGGCAGATTACGGAGGTGGACTCTCATGTTCGCATCTTATTACCATTACATCAGGTGCCTTAGGAACACAGCAACACTGACACGCTCTCCTGAGTGCCATTGCAGGCTGACAGGACATCACAAACAGGTCTCACTTGCTGGATTTCCCCTGGTAGGAAAGGATTATTGCTTCCAAAGAAGTCGCAGCGAGGTGGAAGTTGACACAGTTTTAAAAGAGATCCATCTGCATCCGTAGGATGGAGAGTGGTCTCGCCTCGCGGTGAACAGTTCTGGTGTCTGGTGTCAAATTTATTGAAAAAGGATCACCGCCGGTGTCAGCTCAAATCTTTGTCAGTGCAGAATTTGGCACCGGTACCGGTTCCTGCCAGAGATGGAAAGCTGAGACCCGAAGGAGGCAACGGGGGGCTGGATACAGATCCACTATTTAATAAGATGACAAGGTCAGGGGAAGGCGATCCTCTCCTCTGTGCTTCTGAAACCTCGCTTAACCCTGTGGGCGCCTTGGCTGGAAGCAACCGAGTCCCCTTCAGGCTCCCTGTTACTGAGCATCAGAACTCCTCTGTGAAACCTGTCCCTCTTCATTGCAGAAATTCCAAGTTTTCCATCGTATTTCTGCATTACAGCATGGAACTCAAGTTGCACCGGGGAAGGTTTAGGTTAGATACTAGGAAAAATTTTTTCATAAAATAGTGATCAGGTGTTGGAACAGGCTGCCCAGGGGAGTGGTGGAGTCACCATCCCTGGAGGGGGTCAAGAAACCTGTAGATGTGGTGCTTCAGGACACGGTTTAGTGAGTTAAGTGGTGTGGGGTTGGACTTGATGATCCTTGAGGTCTTTTCCAGCCTTAATCATTCTATGATTCTAAGAAAGAACTCACATGAAAAGTGTTTCTCCCCATAGATAAAAGCACTAAAATTCCTTAGGCATGAAGATGTTGTCTTAATTTCCACCACTTCCTCACCCTCTTTTCACTCACCTCCAGAATAATTTCTCTGAAACTTTCAATATAAAGAATGGGACATAATAGAGCATTAAAAAGGAGGTGCATTTGGAACCCTGTCTGTAATTATTCAAACACTTGCATAGCTCTGCAGTTTAGATCTGGCTTCCCCCTCAGCGGTAATAAGGTTTCTTGAATTCTCAGCAAGTGATCAAAAAAACATCGGAGGGTTGACTTTAATATCTCTTAGCAAAATATTTTTTTCTCTTCAAAGAAGACATCAACAAAGATATCTGTCCTCAGGAGAGCAAACTGGGTGTATAGGATACACTCTGCTGTCTGGGAGGGTATTGCTATAGATTAGGGTGGAATAAATGCCGCAATCATAAAACATGCCAATATTTCCCTTCTTGATATCAGGCTTATTTCACATACACAATTTGGGAGGGTTTTTATCGTGCAGAATTAAGCCAATGGACAAAACTTGTTTTCCAGGGTGACTGCAAGCTTTATACGTGTCCATTTAACAGAAGCCAAATTTTGTGTCCAAGGACTAAAGAACAAGAGAACAGGATGTTGCGAGGGTTCATTACAAAAGGTGAGCCCATCAGCAGTATTTCGGAGGAAGTGAATGTTTTCACTGGTTATATTTGCTGAGAGGCGTTGCTTTTCTGTCTCGGTGAGTCGGGAAGAGAGATAGCAAATTCCTTTCTAACTGGAAAAGAGGAAAGCATGGAGGCGGCAGCTCCTTCTTTCCCTTTCACATAAGGAGAGCAGTAATTTGAAATTATTCCTGCTGCAGCCCTGGGCTTCTACCTCTCTCCTGCCAGACCCTCACCAGTGGAGAGACCATCTCATCTCTGTCCCCTGAGTACAGTTATCCTCCTTTAACTTTTAGCATGTTCCCTGAACTGAAATTTCCCTCCAAGAGCACGTGTGAGACAGAGGAAATAAGATAAGAATTGTAATATATCTGTCTAATTTCTTTCCTTCCAGTGGAGATAAAGAGATACAGCTGAACTCTTTCCCCACTCCCCTAGCAGCAAAAAAGACATCTCAAAAATAAAATTAAAAAAAAAAAATCCCATTTGAAGAGGTTATCAGTTGTTAGAGTATTGCTGCAGCTTGGCTGAAGCTGGAAAGACAGACAAAAATATCTCCATAAAAGTAAAATCAGAAAAATAAATTTTCTGAAGCTTCAGTTTTCCCCACTAGGATCATAAAAATAAAGCTACTTCCTTGGAGATAGAAAACAGAAACGATTTGCTTTGTCAGAAAGAAAGAAAGGGAGAGTGGATTTGTTGCCTGCTCCCTGAGAGCTAAGGGAAAAGGCACCTGGCACTAACTCAAGGACAGTTTCAGACAAAAACCCTCAGCGTTAGCAAAGGTAACCCTACAACAGCAGAACCTCACCACAGCTCTTTTGGGTGAAGACTGCAAAGAGAGAATTGGGCAAATTTATAAAGAACTCGTTAACATCTAGCCAGCTGGAAATTAGGGAGAAAACCCAGAAAGTTAATGCCCTGATTTCTTTTTTTTTTTTTTTTCCTGACTCCCTTAAGGCAGCTATGGGGAAGGGGCAATCATTGTGCAGACTTGCCCCACCTGCTCTTTCAGTGACGTATTGATGCCAAGCTCTTGGTGTTTGATGAAATAAATGAGTGTCAGTGGGGGGTGTGTCATGGGAGCACTTTTGGTGTTAACGGGGTTGGACTGACCGGTGGGGCAGGTGCTGCAGATGGACAGTCCTCCTCTTTCTCCTATCTAAGGTGTGAGTCTGGCACAGGGGAGCTCTTCCACAAATAAAAGGCTCTGCCTATGCTTCTCATTGAAAAAAATATTCCTGTGTTGGAGAATAACCAAGTTATTGCTGTTTGGCCACAGTAGGGAAAAAAAAAATAATAAAAAAANAGGAGCACCTTTGGTGTTAATGGGGTTGGACCGACCCGTGGGGCATGTGCTGCGGATGGACAGTCCTCCTCTTCCTCCCATCTAAGGTGNGGGTAAGCTTTAAGCAGTGTTAGAATTAGGGAGGCATTAGCAATAGGTTTTGCTAAATTGATAACTTCTCCTTGCTAGACTTCTGCTCCTAGCAGACAAATTTCAAACATTATGATAATTTTTTAAGCAGTTCAGGAATCACATGCAAGATACTAGAGGAGTTTGACTGTATATATGATGGATCTTAGAAGGTAAGTAAGCCTCCTATGTAATTTCTCCTACACTTTGGGAAAATCTTTCCTCCAACAGAGTTAACCTACTCTGAGGCTCAGATTTTTGGGTTTCTTTGCTTTGCACCGTTACAATACCACCGGATAGCTTGAACAACTGCATTATTTCAGGTCAAGTCATTTTGGATTAAAAAGCCTAAGGAGTGATTTATATTAGCACCATTTAAAAGCATCAGGGCGTGCCAAGAGATTACGGTATGCCAAAAAGTTACAAACATCCAGTACAAAAACAAAATCTCTGGTAATGCTGGTGAAAGTCAGGTTAAATATAGAAACCAAGTTTGTTAGGAAAAAGCATACAACCAGAAAAATAAATGCTTTTTTTTTTAAATTGGTCCATATACAGACACAGGTGCTGTGAGGAAAGTTGCTCTGCCGGGTTAAAATAGGTGCCAGGTTTTGGAGGTTAATTCAGTTAATGACTGAATGACTACTAACAAAAAAAATTAGCAAACCTCACGGATAATTTGCAAGGTCTGAATCTCGGATCAGCATTAATACCCAGCCACTTTGTTATCACCACTTCTGAAGGCCAAACCTCCCATTTTTTTTCTTTTGGTTGAAGTTGTTGCAAATTAATTATCTCCTTTAATCCTGTAAAAATCAACAACACAAAAAAGGCTCTTCCTTTACCCACGCTGGATGGGTCTCTCATCTTGTATCAATGCTCCTTGAGGTCTCAGTTTTACCATTTCCAGATTTTAACCCTCTTGCATCTATAAAGGACACTTCTTGAATTCCTTGATTTCTGAAGTTTAAGTTTCCCTCTCCGGTGTTTTCAGCTGCTGTTGGTTTCACTAGTGGGTATAATAGATGCTAAATTTACCATGAGCACGATATTTCCAGTTTGAGCTGCCTTTTTGATTAACTGGCACTCCAGTAATTCAAAACGCTCGTGGCTCTTGCACCTAGCAGACCTTTGGCAGCTCGTGTTGGCTGCCCATTTTTCTTGGGAGCATTCACAGGGAAAGGAATTTTATGTCCGCTAAAGCCCCTGATGGTGAAAAATAAAACACAGCACAACAGAAACCCCCCCAGAGAGGTCAGGAGGGCAGTGAAAAAAGTCCTGAGATGATGGTCCTGTGGAAAGGTCTCCGTGTGAGCTGTAAATAAATGCTCTGTTTCTCTGCATCTCTGAACCTCACCATTCACAGGCTGCTCGGAAATTGGGTAAGTGGTATTTTTTTACCCAAACTCGAGT
Organism: Syrrhaptes paradoxus; assembly: GCA_013400615.1. Taxonomy (NCBI): domain Eukaryota; kingdom Metazoa; phylum Chordata; class Aves; order Pterocliformes; family Pteroclidae; genus Syrrhaptes; species Syrrhaptes paradoxus. The sequence goes on from VZTO01022279.1 coordinate 11,298, forward strand.
AACCGCTTTTTAAATGTACGGTTGGAAAATCTGGCTTGCACAGCAGACCTCACAGTCATTCTCCCAGTGAAATTCAATCCCTTTGGTTTATTTCATTTTACCTAAGACACCACTGAAGGAAAAAATGGGTTTGGAGTAGATAAATCTCTTTCCATCCATGTCTATGAGTTTTTCACATAAAATCTTGGGTTTTTTTTTCTTTTTTTTTTTTTTTCTTCCCCTTCAGCTGTAATTCAGATAGTCTGTTTTCTCCTCTCTGTTTCCCACTAAATACAAGGCAGAAGCCCCTTGCATGGAGCTGGCCACTGGACGTGCGATTTCCTACGGCCGGGACTGGGTGTCTTTGCTCGCTGGATTTGATAAGTGACCCAGACAGCCAGGAATGATTTAATGCAAGTCTGTGTTTGCCCTTGCGCTGGGATTACGATCTGGGAGGTTTTTCAACAAGCATTCTCAGCCCCCATTTTTAATCAGTCTTTCACCCGGATAGGCCAAGAAAAAGTTGTAAAGTCAGAAAGAAACGCTGGCATCTGTTCTGTGACTCAGAACAGAGCAGAGGTTTTCTCCTTTCCATTTTCTGCAAACTCCAATTTTTTTTTTTCTTTTTTGTTGACCACACACAAATGGTTCTAATCAGCTTCCAAAAGGCTCTTGTTGGCATTTTAAGATGTTTGCTCTTTGCATTCTTCTCTACATCCCCCTTTCCTTTCTCATCTGAAAGCAAAGAGGATGTTGAAAAAAAAAAAAGGACAATTTTTTTTTTTTCTTTTTTTTTTTTTTCTGAGCGATTTTTGGTTTTCCATTAGCTGAACACTTCCATTGAAGGGTGTTGTGCAATGAAAGTGGAACGGATATGGAAACCTCTTTATTATGCTTGGAATGTCAATTTGGACATTTGTTTTAGTTGGACCATACGAAACACGGTCATGGCAAGAACAAGCCAGCAGCTTGCTTCTTTAATGACCTTTCCTTCGCTAATGGGGCTCGGGCTGTCAAGCAGTGATGCATGTTCCTCGATCACAGGTGAATTCAGGTGCTGGGCCAGCTGGGAGCTGACAATGCCCGTGTCAATCAGCTACACAAGAGGCACCACTGGCGATGGCTCTTTGAATGGAGCATCCTTCAGTCACACCACCAGAGGAAGTGGTTAAAGGCCTTTTTCACCTCTGATGGCACTGAGCTGTTGAAGACAGTGAAAAAAATTTGAAAGCTCTTCAGGAAGGAGAAAAAGAAAGATAGTTGTTGGTGTAGGAGCTGTTGTGGCTTATTGCAGCGAGAGAGCGCAGGAGTTGCTGAGAAATAGAAAGCAAGAAAAAGAAGAAAATACAAATGTCCAGCAACTCAAGACATTTGTCTTTTCCAAAAGATTTTCTTCTCTGCTATAATATTGACAGTGAAATATGTTCCTTTATATAAACAAAAATAACCCCCCAGAAATGAGCCCTTGGCATAGGCCAGTGAAATCACACATTCTGAACAGTGCCAGGCCAAGATGGAAAAATACTTGGTCTATTTTTCCTAAAATCTTCTGTATTTCTCCACTCTTTTCTTTTTTTATTTCCCTGGCATGAATGTGTATGCAAGATACTCAGATTTTGCAGGTGTTTCAGTGACATACAACCACAACCCCGTTGGGTGAAACTTCAGCAGCCTGACTTCTATGAAGTCCAAGGGTTCTTGTTTTGTCTTGAGGAACACCAGATGTTAAGTGACAAAAACCTTCAGAGAAAGGATTCCCCACCCGTCAGCGGCTCCCGTGGATATCACAGCCTCCACACCCACATCCGTGGTTTCCTGAAATAATTTCCTACCTGAAAGATCATTGGTTGCAGCAGGGTTTTAATTAGATCTTACACATGAGCTGATAAAGTTCAGTCATTAATTCACAGAATTGGTCAAAAATCCAGAGAGCCCATTAAAAGGCTTGAGTTTTGGTCCATGACAAGATGCAATACATTGATATGACAAAGAAGTGGAGAAGGTAACGGCTCAAATCAGTGTAATTCGCAACCTTGAATAAGGACGAGAGGATTTAAAATAAAAAGATTTTTATCTGAAATTTCAAGGGGTTACTTGCACATAATAAGTAACATCTTCATGACCAGGAAAATAATTGTGAAGTCATAATTCTATTGCCTAATACCCCCAAACCCCTATTGATTCAACATCCAACAGGGCTAATTAGTGACCAGTGCGGACTGTTCAAAGGAATAACTGAAATTGTCAGGAATTATTCTCATACCACAAAGACCATTTGCTCTTGTGTCTTCCCACGAGTGGAGAAATCTGGTTTATTCTGTATGAGTCACCGTTTTCTCCTGGGGCACAGAGGAGTGTTTCTAAAGGTGATCACACCAACCAGCTGGAAGGTGTCCTCTATTTTTCTTTCCCTTTGCACAGTTTTTTCCATTTTTGATGGGATTCAGGATGAATCAAAGATGAGCTGACAGGATGGTGGTGGGACAGACTGATGTCCACCCACCCCTGGACTCCCACCCACCCCTGGCTGGGGGCAGGCATCTCTGTCCCCATGATGATTCTTCTTCTCCTTTAGACACCCTCCTGATTTCAGCTTGAGTGCACTCAGGTCTGTGCTGGAGTGGGCAGGTGACAAATGTA
>VZTO01022280.1:0-19451 GCA_013400615.1 Syrrhaptes paradoxus
AAAAAAAAAAGACAGAAAAAAAGTAAAACAGCAATTTAGAAAATCGGTATATATGAGGGAGTAGCTAAGACAGCAACAGTTACAGTGGCAGAATTATCAACAAATTAAAAGACAATCTGTGAATTGTATTTATATCTTGAAAAACCTCAGTGATGTGGCCTTGAAACGTAGGGCTGGATCTTCAGAATTCTACTTAGAGACAAGCTTACTGACCTCACTGGAGATCATCTCACAGCAGCAGAGGGTCTGCCCCTGGAAGTGGTGGAAAACAAAGGGTTAATATAGTGAAATGTAGCTTTCAGCATAAAAAGAAGTGATTAATTCTTATTAATTAGTATACGGTAAAGAAATATTCTAATAAGCAAGAGCAAAAAATTCAAGAAATATGTGGTTTGATTAGCTGTACTTGGGGCTTTTTTCATAAATGTATCATGTTCCTACAATAAAATTGAGAAAATCTATTTTATATTAAAATTAAATGGACTAATTATTCAAAAATCCCAAAGGAAAAGAGGGTGTAATTTTGCCTGTCTGCTCCTTTTGTCTGTTAATCGTGTGAGAAATGAGTACTTCTTGCAAAATTTTGAAGCCTTGAACTCAAACATAGCAATGGGGCAACAAATGAAAACCAGACGAAAGATGGGAGATTTTACTCGATGGCTTTTAAGAACTTTTCCTTGTTAAAAACTTGCACTTTTAGGTTAAGACTTTTAGACATAAATAAGTTTTCTCCCTTCTCCCAGCAAATACAAACCCAACCTTTAACACAACTCTGTGGAGCTCTCGTCTCGTGCTGTGTGCTGCTGGTTCCAGTTCCAGCGCTGAAGACCATCCGGGGATGAGTAATCCTTGCTTGCAAACGTATTTTCATTGACTTCAAGTGTCAAAATCGGTCACAGGCAATGCTAAATGAGCTCCTTTTAGGAATATGTTCCCAAGTGTTGGTTCATCACCCTGAAAATTCCCACATTGATTTATTTTATCCAACGACATGAGGACGATTTGGGTGGCATTATTGGAATAGTTATTTAGTTATAGTGTTTCTCATGCACATCGACATTCTTTAGGAGTCCACATTTTTTTAAACATGGGACAAATTAAATCAAACATAACAAACAGCTCAACGAAACCAGCATAAGAAGCCTGCAGGCCTACTCCAAAATCTTTTCCCCAGCTGTTTCCTCTGGGAGACAAAGAAAAAAAAATACAAATACACAAACAAAAAACCTCAAATAAACCAAACAAAACCCCATCAACAAACCAGACCCACTAACAAGCCTCCCTGGCCATCGCATTGATCACCATTTTGCTTGAAAGAGGTGCTGCTGCACATAGACACACAAGCACTCCATAAAATCCTTCCCCAGGGAAAGCCCTTCTGCGTGCCCTGATTAGCTGCAAATCCGTGCAGCAGAGAGCTAAGCTGGCAACCAAATTCCTGTCCCAAGGACTACTTGACTCCCACATAACTTTGTTTCAGGATCAGGGTTTATTCATTCCAGTGCCCTAGATAGAGAATTATTTTTTTTTTAATAGCAAGACTCAGCATTTAATTGCACAGCACCATTCTGGTCCACGCACCTTTGGCATCACGGTATTTTTGTGATCGACTTAAACAGGGACAATGTCCCCCCCAAAAAGAATAATCCCCTCTCCTCCCTCTCCAATTCTCTCCTCCCGCGACACACAAACCCCCCGGACACCTCTGCTACACGCAGATGCAGTGTGGCTGCTGGTAAAGGTCAACGAGCCATGGTGAATAAGGGAGCTGCTCTAGTGCTAATTCCTGCCGTGGTTATTCCGTCAGACTGGTCGTTTGGTGACGCTATGGAAAAGCAGGCACTTGGTTAAGTGGCCGTTTCACTTAGGAATTTAAACATGAATAAAACTTCTGGGTATTAGACCAAACGAGAGTGACATGAAATGACAATATGATCTGAATTCCAGACAGATGCATAAGCAGACTTTTGGAAAAGAGACAATTACATGAACTACAGAAAAATTAATCTTAGATGATTAGGCTAATTGTTGAATTTAGTTGCATCTAGAATCTATCTTTATATCAGCAATGTCCTTTCTTACTCATGCTTACAGCATGGGTCATACAGCTGGATGTTGGGGAGCACCTACAGTATCTTGTTTCCAGCCTGTTAATTTCACAGATGCCGGATCTAAATCAGATCTTTGCTTTTTTCCTGCACGGCTGTCACAGGTGTTTTTTAAGAGTACTCAAAAAGGGGGTTACCATCACCCTCCTTTTTTGAGACCATAAAAAAGTGCATTTTGCAGACCCCAAATGATGTGGCTTTTTTTTGGGGGGGGGAAAGGGGTGAAGGAGTGTCTTCAGCTTTCACCCTCCCAGCAGGACTCAGAAAAATCCACCTTATGTGTGTGCCTTTTTTCTGCCTTACCTTTTCCATCATTTCTCTGGCTGAGTAACCATTAGTAACCACTGAATCTCCAGGATGCTGACCCCAGGCATGTAATAAGGACAAAATCGTGGCTAAATGTGACTCATTTGGCGGGACTGCAGCCAAGAAGTCCCAGTTATCACACCTGCTGTACTGGAGGCACACTTATCCTTTAATACCCAAATACAATGGTTATCTCCTAGAGAAGATATTCTGATTTTGAAAATACATTTTTTCAGCTTGTCAAACTCACAATTAAAAGCAGAGGAGGCCAAACTGAGTCTCATCAGGAAAATAGCCAACTATAAGATAACATGGTTTGGCTTTTTCATTTAACATGCATTAAACAAACATCTTTTAGTAAACCGAAGGGCAAGCAGGGATTTTGCTTTCAGCTTGTGTATTTTTCCTTTTCTTATCTCTTTCATATTACAAAGGACAACACATGTTCCATATACAAGTGAAAACATGCTCCTTCTAAATATACACAAGGGTAACATTATGAATTCACTAGTTCTGTTTGAACTAAACAAGATTACTTGTGTGCAAAGCTATTTCCATATTTAAATTTCTGTAGAATCAGTCTATGCTATTCTAGTTAAAAATCTAAACAAAAAACCAACAACAAAAAAGTTACTCAACTATAAACAATAGAGATGTTCTATAATTCCAGAATTTTGCAACATTCAGTACTCAAAAGCAATAAATTACTTATTCATCTGTGGATGAATGGATTTTTTTAACATTGTGCTTTATTCTTCACTGTGTTCTCTCACCTTAGCATGACTTATGTCTGCATATTCTAGTGGAAGCATGGCAGTCTGCATCCAGTGGAACTCAATGGGGGAAAAACAAAACCAGACCTTCTGGTTATGACAACCTAGTAGCTGTTGATAGAAGTAGAAAACAAGGAGAAAGAAGAATTAGACAAATGTTAATTGAAATATTGGCTGATAAAAAAAGGGTAACATATTTGCAACTGCTTTGTTTGTAATGAAACATCCACTGTTAATTGTACATCAGCAATAACATATATTGTATGTGATTCCTTCTGAATTCATTAAATTAAATTGAAAGATTGTAAATTAAACTCCATAGATCTGTTCGTATAAAGCCTATATGTGAAGGAATTATTGTTCCACTCCAACAGATGGCAAAGCTGAGCAAACAAGATGAAGATCTGAATCCAGGAAGGGACTAAAGTATTGCAGGAGTGACTGAAAAGCAGAGTCCTAAACACTCTTGCTGTTCCTGCCAGTCAGAACACCTGACTCCTGTGTGCATCTTTTGAACTTTATTCGATGCTTCGCTTAGAAGTTTCACAGGTAACCAGTTTGATGTATTATCCACAGAAACCACTAATTGTCCATCGGGCTCATTGGGCAATTAATGGCTTCTGTGAGGGTACAGCAAAATGAACAAAGGGAACGACATTTGTTCAAGAAGCTCCTCATCTAGCAAGCCAGGATTGACTAAATGGCCCCAAAAGAGCAAGTCCAATAGGGCAGAAATGTAACCACCCTGTCTGAAAAGGCAGCACCTAGTGCTCTTGAATGCCTTACCATTAACATTTACAGGATAATATATGCTTTGCAATACGTGGCACACTCCAGAGAGCACACCGGGAGCATTCTCACAGCCAATGAGGTATGCAGCTATTCCTATGTGATTAAATACCCAACCCTAACATTCAGTCATGTCACTAAATTATTATGCCCAAATCTTTGCCTTTTAGAGTCAAGTACTGCTTTATGCAGGAAAATTTGCTAGTAACACATGCTAATTGTTTTTATTCACACTTCTTTCTGAAGGTAAAATCAGTATCTGGGCACAGTGGCCATTCTGTTTGGTGCTAGCCACTTTCCTCACCTTCCTCAGTTCTGTTACATTACACATAATTTTTGCTAACCATCTACTTAGTAAAATCCTCTCTTTGAACCAACCACTACCACTCTCTCCAAAGCAGGGAAGTTACCTGGAGGAAGCAGCCAAAGAATTGCAATCATTGTAATCAGCTACAAAAAGTTCAGGGCTGGCTGGAGATTGATTCAAAACCAGGGTGCAACTTGTGCATCAATCCTAATTAAAAAGAGGAAATGGATTTGTTGGACAAACACAATGTCTCAGGGCACAAATGAGAACAGTTACCAAATTTTACAAATTGCCTGATCTACCACCACCATCAGAAGAAAGCTGAAAAGAGCTGCTTGAAGAATGACATTTGAGCGAGGTGGAAAACTCTGCTAATGATTTCTCTTGAGATTTCTTTTGTAGCCAAAAAGAACTGACATTTTTTTTCAAAGGAACGGAAAACCAAAACTTAGAACTGAAAAAAGGAAGTTGGCCGCCTACTTTCCAGTTGTTGATGAAGACACGATATTTCCAATTTATTTTCACTAAAGCATTCCATAGCAGATAAAAAAAGAAAAAGGTGGACTTCGTCCAGTTCGCTTTACTGTCCCAGCCAGGCAGAGGAACTTTAGTCACTGCTCTGCTCTATTGCGTAAGAGGTCTGGTTTCTAAAATCCCAACTCTGGCTATAAGACAATATTGACTGGGGCGTTGCAGAAGAAGAGAAACAGCTAATTGTACGAGTTCAAGCTCCCTGTGCTGTCCACTGAACTGCAGCAAGGACCTCCACAATGACAGCTTTGTTGCCCGTTTCCCCAGGTACTGCCCAGGCATGTCTCCAAAGAGCACAGCCGCCACCTCGTTATCCCCAGAGCAGCCTGGCAGTGACAAGTGAGCGGTGTTCATCTAACACGGGATCCCAGGAGCCTCCGGCCTGCCTGGTAACCTGCTTTAACAACAATGTCCAGTTAGTTCGTGATGTTACTGCCACCTGAGCTTGTATATCTCCTCTGATACATGAATACTAATATCAAGAAGCAGCAAGTTATTAGTTTTGACAGTGCCATGTCATATCACCGGCATCTCTCTGCTGTGACAGTCCCACAGTGCAGCAGGATAATGCACGCAGTACTGCTATAGAATTGGGAGGGCACCCTCAGCTCTGCAGCAGTCCACCAGGATCAAAAGCATCCCCCTCTGAGATGTCCTAAATATGTCCTGATTGTTTTTGCCTTCTATCAGCCCTGGACAAGATAAAAAAACTGGCATCATTCTACCTCAAGCAGCAGCAATCATAACTTTGTTACTATTTAACTGTGGCTCCACCTCAAATATTTCTTCAGCTGATGTGTAAATAACACTTTTCATCAGTTTATCTTTTATTTTTGAGGCTTTTCTTTAAGCTATATTAATAGAGTTTCTGGGAACAGCAGTTTATGTGTCACTGAAATAAGAAGTGTCATATTTACTTTCAGGTTGACAGTCTTCCTGTTTTGGCAGAGCAGTACTTGTTGCTGCTGCATGGAGTTCATCCGAGCTAGAGGCGTACTTGTCATCCTTTGCCTGCACTGGCCACGCTCCGGGGATGTCTGCAATCAATTAAAGACATGGTGCAACCCACTGCCTTTTTAGATCTCTGTTTCTTTTTCTGGACACCATTCTTTGAAGTGGTGGTTGTCCAAAGTATGCAAGCTGCTGTGTTGTCCTTGTTTTGATCCAAGACAGAGCTCTGCATCCTTTTTTACCTTAAAGAGTTGGGGTTTTGGTGACATTCCAGCATACCAAATCAGGCCTGTGGTCTCAAAGAACTGTGGAGTTCACCCAAGTGACTTCCCTCCTCACTACCACGCATTAACCAGCACCTTGTCAGAGCTTTCTTCAGCTTCACTCTGGATTTCCCAGTAGTTTCTCTGGATTGTCTTCCCAGCTCCCATTAGGACCCAGTCTCCTCTTCGTTAGCCCTCAAAATTGCAAGGCTCTGCTTACTCTCAGCCAACCTCCGACATATGTTTCTTTTTTCATACGGAATTCAGGGTTCCTCACATTTCTGTACTACCACTTCACAGTCAGCCTCTGCTCTACTTCACAGAAAATTATTAACTGCAACCAGCTTTCCAGAACCAGCCACTGTCAAAACCAAGGCTACCTTCTGAACATCTTTGTCTCCACTGGCACTGCTGGCTTACGAACACAGAGCAAAGTGACTCCTGAATTTCCTTCCGTTGTCTTCCATATTTACAGAGAATTTTGGCTCCAACAGAGATTCGAAATTCTCCACTTCAGCTATTTTTACTCTTGGTCCCATGTGGTGCTCAGCAACCACTTGGAGACAAGGTGTTTAACACACATCTCTTCCATCCCACGTCTCTGCTCCAGCTGCCTCTGTATTATAGCAAATGAGTCCTTCACAGACACCACTCCTCGCATCTTTAACTGATTACAAACTGTATTTGTCTAGATATGGTCTTTTGCCGATGAACAGCTTTCCCTGAGCAATCTCCAGGCTGTATATGTGCAGGACTGTTCACTGTGACGATTTGCTACTTGTGCTGCGTGATTTAACACCCTACAGCTTTTGCCCCATAGCTATTGCTTCCAAACTTGTAAATTTGGGGGTTGTTTTTGTGAGAATATGCAAGAACATGCAAGATTTTACAAGGCAGTTTGTAATACCAGCTTACTTCTTTGCAAACAAGCTCCTGTGAACATTACTAGAAAATACAATTAAAGATACTGGAAGCATAGCTGAAATAAATCAAAGTTACTCAAACGGATAGTTACAATCTACTTCTTGGAAACAGGGTTTTGCAGCACACAGTAGCAGACAGCTCTCATGCTGCTCTGGGAAAAGTGAAAGAAAAAACAGGGAACACTTTTGACTGCAAAGATGCAAGAGCGATCCTAATGGAACCTGAATCACACATCCTTCAGAAGCTCTAAGAGCAAATAGAAGGCGGCATCCTCAGCTGGTTTAACTTGCACAACTCCATTGAATTTCCATGGCTTATCTCGGAAAGCAGTGACCAACACAAGAGAAAACTATCTGCTCTCTAAAAATTCAAGGCAGTAACTAGCATGCTATGAATGCAGTGGCTCCACAAATCTTTCTAAGGTGACAGAGACAGATTTGATGCAGCCTTACATCCCCTGCCAGCCGCTGAGCTGCAAGTTACATTGCATGACCCACCTAATGCTTTTACTGAGAACTACAACTTCAAGTTCTTACAAAATACCAAGCAATTTGATGGGACACAGTCTTTTAAAAGAGGCTGGCTGACAAAAATGTATGTGTGTGTTGTACTTGTATATAAATGAACATTTCAGTGTGTCTTGACCAACAGAAAGCGATGATATGCACGTGGGTCACAAGGGATGCCTACTGGAGGTCTGCTTAGCCAGGCAAGACCATGGCTGCGCTAACACCAGCATACTCCTAGGCAGGACTCTTAATTTTGATGATAAGACAGCTACAGATACACCTGAGAAGGTTTGTTGGGACTAGGCAGAACAGGGAACCCTGTGCATGCACACTTATCTGCCGACTAGAAAAGCTCCATCTTAAGAAGTCCTAAGTTCCATCTCACACTGAGCTGGATGGTATAAATATGGTCTGTGCTTCATAATTCCTTTAAAGGATTTCTTTTTTTTTTAATCTCCTCATGCAATATTTCTTAATTTCCATTGTTCATAAAATAATTTATTACTTTATGTTTTTGTTTTATACATTGAGCCCAGTGCTTATTTCCCCAAACAGCAACAGCCTGGTGTTAAACACAGCCTTCACATTACATCTGTTACCCACTGCAAAGGCAAAAAAGAAAAGGGAATAAGAAGGACTAGACTGACATGATGGAGAAAGTAACAAACTGCACATTGAAAATAAATATTGCAATTACCTTGCTCTTGGAGCAAACTGGAGGGAAACCGATATCAATTTTGTACTCAACAGCTATAAAAATCTGGAAAATTGGTCTATCATGTAGCCCACACCGCCCTGAGCTGGAATTAGAGTCCACAGATCTGTCCTGAACGGAACAAAAGAAACACTTCAGCATAAATATGTGACTATTCAGATTGATTGAACTAGAGAAACTGCTGGAAAGAAACATAGTCCCAGTGGCCAGATCAGAATGCAGTCACTGTATCACGAGCAGGCTGTTCATGTAGATCGGCAGCAAAAGATGAAGGGGAGGTTATGTTTGGGTGGCTCTTTGCCAGGAGACTCCTCAGGCTGGTGGCAGAAACAGGCACAACCTTGATGACCTCAAAAATGTTTGAATACTGTTTTCTTAACAAGATGTATACGCAATGGAAAACCTTAATGAGCTAGATTTCGCTTGCATGGGTTACAAGAGGTGCTGAAGCACCTCCTTAACCGATGCATCTGCTGCTGTGGTGGGCAAAGCCACCTCATTTCAAAGGGTTTACACCTTTGCAAAACCAGAGTGTTGGTTACTAAGTAGCTCCTTCAGATGGTCACAAGCCTATTTAGCTGAAGCATCCTTATTTTAGATAACAATATGAAACAGCTAAATGCTCTCCTCCCTCGAACGGAGATGGGACTCTTTTCTCGAGAATCAATAGCAAAAATCCCCATGTGCTTCAGCGAGAACAGATGGGGACCTCCCCTTGGCAAGTGGGAAATGAATCCTTCTCGCTTCCAATTTAAATTCTGTCCACTCCTAAAGATCCTGGCCTCAGAAAAACATTATTTTTTGATGACTTGGAGTAGAGAAATATTCATACTCTTGCAGCTCTATTGACTCACTAGTGTTAATAAACACACACAGAAATTCACTAGAATAAGCAGCAAAAATTCAGAGGACTCCTACTTAGCAGATAGATGGAGCAGCATGATGCCATTTTACTGCACAAAGTTGCTACTTTTAAGGAATAGTAATGATTCCAACTAATGAGAGACAGCACCAAGACTGGGTGGAGTGACAGAAATTATGGGAGGATATTCTTTCAAGGTCTCCTTTCCTACCAGTTTGGAAAGTAATTGATTTGGGATGAAAGGCAGTGAATTTGATATTCAGTTTATGAGAAATTAAAAAATGATGAGGAAAACCAACATCCTCTCTCGCTATTAAATCACATGGAAACCTTTGGTAATGATTAAAGCTAATGTTCATGTTTTGATATCAGCTAGGCTGAAACATGTTGAGAGAAACTGTGAATATAAATCAAATTGAAATTCTAGACCAAAGACCTTCATTTTTCATAAAATGGAGATTAAAAAACGCTGGGCAAATAATGTCTGTCTGTCAGTTTAAAAATGTCACATAGAGGAAAAAAAATACACCCATTTGTCCCCCTGCAAGAGGCTTATAAAGGATGATGATTTTATAACTGAAGACATATTGCCCTAAACAAAAATGGGTCAGCTACTCAGCTGCAAATTGGAGAGCTCCAACAGAGATCTCAGAATTTCCCCCGATAATGCTAGAGCCAGCTCAAAGGAGTCTCTACCAAAAAGTCAGGAGATGAACAGGTTGAGGGTTGGAAAATATAGAATAATTACAAGTAATTTCCATGTACTGAGACCCAGGGTCATTTGTGTGTCAGTCCTCAATACCACAGCAAATGGGTTTGGGCTACGGTAATGCTGATCCATTTAGTGCCGTGGCTTTCTGTTCAGAAAGTACGCTACGGTGCTTGGGTGGAATGCTAGACTTTTGCAAAAAATTATCTTCCGTGGGTTCACCTCAAGTATCTAATTTTTAAAGGGTTACTGTAAACCATTAGGCTTGTAGAGATGATCATTTGCAGGTGATGCCAATGGAAAATAAAGGCAGGCAGTTATTGAGAAGACTGGCATTAAAAGGGCTGAGAATAAACATTGCATCAGACATCTTAAATGTGTTCTGGAAAGATTATGCAGAACAGTAGATTAATGACTTAAAATGAGCTTAATTAATTATTAAGCCAGTAGGGTTCATGAAGGCTTGTATCTTTGAACAGAATATAAATCATAAGTAAGCTAGATGTAGGGCCTGCATTATGCCGAGAAATAAAACCAGAATTCATTTAGCAGCAGACAAAATTGAAAAGATGTTTCTCAGTACAATCATTTACTTCATCAGGGACAACAACTCAGAGTTGAAGCTGCACAAAAAATGCAGCCCAGCAAGAAAAGGGTAGTTACTAGTGGCTGAAATACTTGCAGAATATCTTTCGCAGAGTATGGCTGCTTCTTCCACAGCTCAATTGTAAAACTGAAGCAGAAACAGAAGAAACTAAAGTTCAGGCAAGAAACAGGAAATAAATCCTTCCTGGCTGATGCTGAGGCCAGACTATCGGGCCACTCAGCCTTCAGTGAAACCATCACTTTGTCATCGATCCTCCGCAGAGTTGGATTTTGCTGCAGACTGCAGTGGCTCAGACTGCATGTCTGGTTCAGATACAGACCTTCAGGAAGCCTTCTCAGATTCTGTAGGTTAGCTCTGCCCCTACCATCCAGCCACCAGTCTGGCACTGACGTTTAAATATACTTATTCAGGAAAAAGTGCTGAATAAATCAGAAGTTACTCTATCCAAGACCTGGGAATCCAACTCAAGCCTGTCTTATCATGAGAAACAGCCATGCACCATGATGGCCAACCCAGGGAAACAGCATTTCTTCCCTCCTTTAAATATAGTTTGACCAACACATAAAAACCTACTCCATCCTTCAGCACCAAACTCCATTCCTCAGCAAGATGACAGAACTAAATCCTTAGCTTCATAGCTGAAATTCAACATCAAACTTCTCTAGCTGAAGCTAGCATGAGAGGTCTTCCCTTTCATTTCTCATAGACTTTGTCCATGCTTTAAAGATCAGCCACCATACATATGGATATATCTCCACGCGATTTTCCAGGCAGATGTGAGCTCTAACTGCCTTCAGACTGATGCGAGACAGCTCTGAAACAGAAGCCATGGAAGCACAGATCTCAGGCTTTTATACTCCAGAGCATATTTATTCCCTAGTGAACTGTAGCTATACGTTTTCTTCTTCAGAGAAGGAACACATCATGTCACTTGTGGGACAGACAGAAAAAAATCATGATTTCCTGCAAAAAAAGCAGTGTTGGCTGGCAGCATGAAAATAAATCTTTATAGAGTCAGAAATCTTACTAGAGGCAATTGATAGACAAAAAAAAAAGTCCTATTGCTGATGGAGGTTCTTCTGTTGGGTGTTTATGTTTGGAGGACCCTGGGCTACATGCTTTAGACCACTCTGAATTTAGCCAATGCTGCGAGTCCTGCCCTGACACACAGCCTCTTGCTAATCATGGTAAGTGCTCTCGCACGAGGTAAACCCACTGGAAGACACCGATTTTGTCTGTTCAAACATAGCCTACAAGGCAAATCAAACTTGTGTTGATCTGCACGTCCCAGCTTAGGTAGAACAAAGTGAATAAATAATAAATAGGCACTGGGGTTAGAGCACAGCTGCTCTGACTTCCCAGGTCCCGTCAGCTCTTCCTGCAGTGCTAGCTGACCCAGTTGGTTGGAGCACATGTACTGGGGACATGTTTTATGAATTATGTTTTTGTTTGCTTCTCCACCATCAAACCTTGGCAGACTACAATTACCTGGTAGACACAAGGTCCTTTGACTCCATTGTGAAAGTCTCCAGGAAACCACGTTCAGTGCAAAAAGCAAAAGCTTTCCACACTTGCTTCTTCTGTCCTTTCCTTCATCATAGTATCACAGAATAGTTCGGGTGGGAAGGGACCTCAGAGACCACCCAGTGCCACCCCCTGCCATGGGCAGGGACACCTCCCACCAGCCCAGGTTGCTCAAAGCCTCATCCAGCCTGGCCTTGAACCCCTCCAGGGATGGGGCATCCACAGCTTCTCTGGGCAACCTGGGCCACTGCCTCAGCACCTATAGCTGTCTACCTGCCTACATCCCTCCTTCCTGTGCACTCCTTCCCATGACAAACATTCCTGAGATAACCCTTTCTGACAGTGGAAATAATGCAAAAGCAGAATATCTGGGCTCCAGCAGTATATTCATGTCATCTGTTCACACATATTAATGTAATGATTCCAGTTTCAAGGTTTGGCTTTCGTCCTTCCTCTAAGAAACAAAATGCCAAAAGGATGGCAGCTGAAGAGGCAGGGACAGATTCATAGAGCGGGTCAGACTAATCCTTCTTGTCACATAGGATGGCTGAGACAATGTCTGCTCAAAAATGCAAATTAAAACATAGCATACAATCGTCATTGCACACACCGAGAAACTACAGGGCATGGAGGGAACAGAGAGAGGTGCTGCTTCCCAGCAGCAGAAAGTGTCTCAGGGCCCACGGGGCACATAGGGTACCAGGCAAACAGACTGCCAGCAAGCTGCGCTAATGCTTAGCACCAAGTAGGATTTCCTATTCACAGTGTTCTGTGAACAATAACAAAGGGAAATGTGTGTATGCTTGCATGCAAAAGAGAGCTATTGTTGGGGAGAACTGTGTTTGCTTGCACGCAAAATAGGGCTATTACAGGGTGGGGGTCATGTTTTCCTTTTATGAAGGAAAAGAAAATGCTTTTTCATCAAAATCAAAATGTTTCAGAAGAGTATTTTCCAGTGAACTTCAATCTGTATGATCTCTCTTGTCCAGTGTGCAATTTTTGCCAAAGGGAAAGTGGAAGAGCCTGACTACAGAAACCCCTCTCACCTGAGAAGCACAGAATGACAGCACAGCCACTCCAGCTCAGGCTCCTTAAAGACCAGGAAGATCCTCCATGGATCCATGTTTCCAGTGGTGGTGAAATTTCTTGTCTCTGGCTATAAAACCCTGGTCACAGAAACCTCAGGTGGTTTTTCCTGAACACATAAATGAATAGCTCGAGCTTCAGTTATAATTAACTCCAAACTTTAGCTATTATGAACTCCAGCTGCTTGTTAAAGAACATAAAGATATGTATTTTTATATTCATCTCATGTTGCTGCCTGATATTAAAGATCAATGGAACTGCTGTAAATGTCTTTGCACTGTTTTAGTTCCACAGCATGGCAAGTAACAGGTTTGCTTATAAGGATAACTTAAATATAATGGGGTGGATATTATGCCATCCACGAAGTTACAGTAAAGTATTTTTAGTGTAACAATGAGGGCAGACTGGAGATCCTGGTCTAATCCATTTAGTCTCCAGTCAAATTCAGAGAATCAAAAAATGGTCATAAGCATCTTTCTGATTCCCTGATCTTTGCTCATTACACAGCAGGCTGGACCCAAATTCCAACTTAAAAGACATCCGAGACTGTTCCTCTCTGACTTTGACTGCAAGAAGCCCGTTCCGGCTCCGCAGGAGAGCGCACAGTACAACAGCAAGCCAGCTACTCCCTCTTGTCTGCGGGTACACAAAAGGAACCCTGAAAGAAACAGTTTAAAGCAGCTTCAAGGTTATTTTGAGTCTTCAAGTCCTACCGATTTAGTTGTCCTGCCTGCAATTCCTGCTCTGAACATGCACACTGGCTGTTGTTCTTTTTCCATGTGTGGCATGGCATTTTCCAAGACGCTAAGAGCGCTGAGCAGTATTTCTAGACAGCCTTTGATTTCCCATTCTCAGTAGCCTGGAAGCATCTTGACAATGACTAGTCTTACCTCAACCTGTCAGGCGATCGCTGACCCTGTACCAGCATGGAGCCAACACACAGCAGCCGCTGTACATCCTGCAAACGCCACCGGCTGCCATACGCCATCTTTGTTCTCCTCACAGCGTGATGTGTGTCCCGTGCTAATGGGAGATGATAGGAAATGGGAGATGGCAGCAGATGATATCCAAAAAGGGTTACGGCACTCGTGAACTCCCAGCGCTGCCATCCCTGCTGGAGCTGGGGCCTGGCGGACACAAGTTTTTAACTCTGAAAACAATACAACTTTAATCAGATCTCCTTTTAATGGGCTTCAGTTGCTTATGCCTTAACGTGGGACCTGTCTGTCCATCTGACATTGGGAAGTTGTTTATCACCAAGCTGAGTGCAGGCAATTATTTCATCTTTTTCACTCTACCAAAAAATGACAGAGTGGTTTGGGCTAGAAGGGACCTTAGAGACCATCCAGTCCCACCCCCTGCCATGGGCAGGGACACCTCCCACTAAACGTAACCCAGAACATTTGCTTTCCAAAGTACAATACCTTTTAAAACAAAGCACGACAGGGTGATCACGCCAAGATCCAATTTTCCTTCCAAACATGCCCCCTGGACGCAGGGCCACCCTTTCTCCTCGCCTTGAGCCCCCCTGTCCCCACACAGGCGGGCACTGAGGCCTGCGGGCCCTCGTTTGCTTGGACAGCGAGGGGGGCTGGGTATTAAATAAAACAACCAAAACCCTCCATTTACAGGCTCTCAGTAAATCAAATTTAAACCACGGGACCAGGTTTCATGTTGAGCTTTGCCGGCAGCCCTGGAGGGCGTGCAGGAAGGGGCGGCTGGTGGCCTGCAGCCCCCCGGCCTGGGGCGGGCAGCGCAGGGCGGGAGGGCAGCGGGGCCTGGCCATGGGGCTGCTCCTTCCCCTCCCTGGGCTCTCACTCAGACACCTCCTTTAATCCACTAAGCATCCATGCACAAAAACCTCTTATCCAAGGTTAATTTGGTCCTTTCAGACTCAGTTAGTTGGCTCGCACACAGCTACAGGCGAGATTTCCCCTCAAACTGTGAACATTCACTCTGCTGAGAGGATTTAGGCTAAATCATGCGAGTGCTGACAGCCCTCCAACATTTTTTTTTTCCACAGTCTCCTTAAGTGCCCCAAAAGCCATTTAAACCTTCCCACAGTTCACTTGGGAGAATCCACAGCTTGGGCTGATGGAGGTGGAGGATGCGGGGCTCCCGGCCCACGGCAGCACATTCATCCAGACCTCTGTGCTGCTCATCTCCTGAACGCCAGCATCCTCAGCTTGGAAAGCCCTTCTCCCCCGGTCAGAGCCTGGGGATCAGCACCCCACATCGAGCCTGCTTCGGAGAAAATCATGCAAGTGGCCCAGCAACAGGAGGGGTGCGACTGTACAATCAAAATGCGACATGCACCATCCTGAAACAGGATCTAAAACGTTACACATTCTGTTGGTTTCTGGGATACCTTTGATGGTAGGGGCAACGTCTCTGAATATCTTTGCTCCATCTCGTTAATTTTTAATGCAAACTCACCTCTGTCCCTGCACAGGAATGCCTCGATACTTCACTAGGTACTGAGACAGTGCCCACCCCAGGCTGCTGAGCTTGTCCTTCAAACACAGACGTGTCCTTGCAGGCATTGCTTTGTAGCTCTTCTCTGGTGGGCAGTTGATTGGAGTCCTCTTTCCCTCCTGAAACACACAGCACATTTGGCTGTTCACGCCAAGGGGCCTGGTGACCCCAGTCTGCACAGACTTCAAAATATTTCTAGCCTTGGCACTGGTGTTCAAGTCTGGATTACTTCTAAGTGTGTTAACGTCCTTGTATAACTTAAAGCAAACACTGTGCTGATGTTTCCAGGATCCCCTTTGGGAACTTCAGGGAAACATGAGGAATGCTATAAAACATGGGGGAAAAAAAACAAGTTTATTTAAGAAGAAAGGGCAACGATTTGAGGGTAACTATCACAGGTAAAAATGACACTAATGTTAGTTTTCAAAATCAGTGTTGTAACAACATTAAGCTTCCCACCCTCTTCCTTTGAAGCAGTAACTTTCCAGGCTCCTTAGGGGTTAGAGGCTCTACCACAGCCAGGAAATTCTTCAAGCCAGAGCTATAAATATTCCTATATATCTGCTACTATAACGTAATGCAAATAATGTACTGAGAAAGGAAAACTAAAATCCTGTCTGGAAAACCTCAAAAACCATTGTGACCTGCAGAACACTACGGATCAGGCTTGAGAAGTACCTGGAGCAGGCTAACTGGCTATGCAAGAAGACAAACAGTTACCTACAGCAGCAATTGCTGGTGGCCATTTGTCTTCTCACACCATTGTGGAAAAACATTTCCCTGGAGGGGTTCCAGGCCAGGCTGGATGAGGCTTTGAGCAACCTGGGCTGGTGGGAGGTGTCCCTGCCCATGGCAGGGGGCTTAGACTCAATGATCTTTAAGGTCCCCTCCAACCCAAACCATTCTATGGTTCTAAGATCCATTGAACTCAAGTCTTCAGAGCTTTTACCCCAGATTACTTACCCTAGATCTCATCTTCCATTTCCACCTACGGCAGAAATGGCCAAAATCTTTGTGCACCCTTGAGGCAACCAAATGCAGTTTCACCCGCACTGCTAGAAGGTCACCTTGGGCCATCCCAGGATAATGGTGTCAGGTAATGTCTACCAACGAGTAGAGTCAGTTATGACCATCAGTCACTGAGGCCAGCGATGACTATGCGGTCAGAACCTGTGCATTTACAACTGCCGTTTAAACACTCTCTTGCTCATCCAGCCAGAAGGCTCTCCGTCTGACATCACAAGGCACTGCCGCAGGGGCAGATTTTCCTGGCACAGTCAGAAGATTAGAGATGAAAGAGGGCTACAAAGAGCAAGAATTTGATGCAATGAGGATGATTTTGCTCTGTAAGTTGAGTGATTAGGAGAGATATCTAGAAGTAAGACACAGAGGTTAGATCTCTTTTTCGGACTGGGAGAAAATGAGATCTAAAAAGTAGAACAGAGACAGTCACAGAACGAGATGCACAGAAGCGCTAAATGCAAACAGGCATCCTCCCAGCTTTTCATGATCTTATTCACCTGGCACAGCAGAGAGTCTGGAGTGTCACAGCTGTAAGCTCTGTTTACGCTGCCCACCCTTTCTAGACAAATACTTGAAACACAGCAGAAGAAAAATGAGATTGAGCACTGACCTTTCAGACACGGCTGAAACCTCATATTCCGCAGCCGTGCCTCTGTGCCCTTTTGACTGTGCATTAGGGAATGCCTCTCCCTGTATCCTCCTCTGGTGTCATGTGAGTAGCTCTGCTGGGCTTAGAGCATATTTATTTCAGTAAATCCCACTTGGCAGAAAACACATTGCACTTTATTGTTATTCTTAAGACACTTGCATAAACATTGTGTCATTTCTATAATTACACACCTAAGTAGTTCAGACGCCTGATTGAGCAGATTGTTTACTGTTATTCTTTTATAAATCTTTTTATTTCAGTAGTTTTCTTTTAGTAACATGATAATATGTGCTTTCAATCTAATACAGGACAAGATGCATGCTAGGAGGAGCAGATTGTTGACTGTTGTTGTAATAAATATTTTTATTGAGCTAATTTATATTAAAGTGATCTCTTCTACTAACGGGGAAAAAATGGTTTCTAGAATGACTAGCCAACTGCAACAGACATAGAATAGCCATCAAGTTTATGGCAGTACCTTCAAACAATCACAACTGAGGACATATGTTTTTCCACAAAAAAAAAAGCATGTATTACAAAACATGAAATTGCATCATGTTTAAGGTATTCTGCATACAGTACGTGTTAGCAAAGTGAAAGGACACACCTGTGCTGTACTTATTCAGATTACTATTTCAGTCACTGGATGATAGCAATTTATTCATTGATTTCTGGATCCCAGATTGCCAAGAAGATATCAGATATCTGGCTGATGTTAAAAACAGTTGGACTTTGTATTTGAATATCATTGTTTGTAGCTGTTTAAAAATCATAATTGAATAGCAAGTAAATGAAAAAGAACAAGGAAACAGAAACAAAACACCATATATCATTCCCCCCTCTCTGATCCCTCAGAGGGAACAATGTGCACAGGCTTACTCTCACTTCATTAAAACTCACTTGGTCTGTGAAGTCTGTGAGGTCTCACTTGGTCAAGTTGAGGTCTGGGCCATGCAGGGAAGATCTTCTAGGTGATGGCCATAACTTGCATTTCTGTCTTGCAGTCCCGTAAGCAGGTTACCAGCTTCTAAAAAATAAATAATAGACGTGGTGGAGGCTCAGACATGCTTTAATTGCCACTGTTTGGTTGAAGCCCAAGAAAGGAGACATCTCATGCCTTCCTCACCAAGCTAAGAGCAAGAGGATGGATGGGTACCTTCTGTTTGACAAACAAGGTGCCATATACATCGCTATGTCAATGGGGCAGTGACCAGAGCACCGATATCTCACCCTGGTTTCACTTACAAATGTGGGGGCTGGGCAGGTGGGGAGAAGTCTGGACTGGTACTTCAGCCACCATGTGCCAGCATCCTTCTCGTGGTCTGCTTGGCCTCCACGAGTGGCTGTCACCTCCCTGTGCCAGGGACCATAGCCAACCACCCTACCTTGCAACCCGAGGAAGAGTGTTCCCAATTCCATTTTCATTCTGAGGGGTAACAACCCACAGAAAACAGAACTCTGCCTACAAACAGGAGCAGATCCTCCTTTCCCTCCATTATCCACTGCTTAAGAGATTGTACAACCTTAATGGCATCGAACTCAGAGGGACAACACAGAGGGATACACTAAAGGGCCATTAAAATAATATTAAGATACAGTCCCACCTTGCTCTCATCGCCATGTGCAGTATTTGTACCCAATCTCTTCTAAGCCCACACTGAAGAACATGGCTTCAGGTTTTAAAATCAGTAAAGAATACCCCCAGCTTTCATTTCTGTACCTCAGAATCTGTAAATATAACCAAAATGAAGTATATTGAACTGATATTTAGAGGAGAAAATGAAAAGTTCATTCCTACCAACATTCAGATATTTTTCTATGCAAAGTATTCATTTCATTGTGGTAGAAAGCACCAATGTTTTCTCAAGTTATTTTACTCCTCTCCCCCTTGGGAAAAGAACTTGCAAAATCCCAGCTTTTCCACACCGAAATAGTTCCTGATGGAAATATTAAAGGTAGAGGAACGACATTTCTTCGGAGGCAAAACACAACATTATATTTACCTTTGCCTGATCAACTCCACAGAAAATACTGCTCATGTTTAAATATACAAAAGCCAAAATGGAACATTTTTCCACTTTTTTTCTGGCTTATGTGGTTAAGGCAATCTCAAAGCCATAGTGGATTGTTTCTATTAAGAGGAGAGAAGAATGGTATCAATCAGATAATGTGGAAAACACAGCGCCTTCACCACACTCGTCCTTCTGCGATGCCAAAGCAACCCGTCCACCACCAGTGCGTTTCCAAATATACTCCCAGCTGAACAAACACGGAGGAAAACAAGGGATGCAGGGAATCACAAGGCATCCTGATTCGCTCCCATGTGGGTTGGCATGCTGC